>JAPYZJ010005606.1:9289-20594 GCA_030522765.1 Ophioninae sp. B BG-2022a
CTTAAGTGATATAAACCAAAGAAAATAATAACATTTTAACAAAGAAAACAATAATACTAAAATAATTAAGATAATATAAAATAATAATAATAATAATAACTAATAATAATAATAATAATAATATACACATACACACGAGAGAGAGAGAGAGAGAGCCAGGAAAAAACCAAAAAAAAGAGACATTGAGTGAAAGAGATAGAGATAGAAAAAAAATAGAAGAAGAGAGGCCAATGATATCAGACATACAGGTACTCCAGTCGTGGACACGAGGTGAACGGGTTGGAGCCTAGAGATATCGATTCCTATAGCTGTCGCATGACGAGCAACACACAGTTACGCGAGTGCATGCTCCATACATGTACACCCAACCATTCACAAAGATACGTATATAGACACCAGTCGCAAGTACCTTTCCCGAGTGCTAGCAGGCCACCAGGACTACAGAGTTGGATCCACCAGCCACTCCGCAGGATCCTCTCGCGTTGTACACCTTTCTCCCTTCGTATCCTCGAACTCTCTCGCTGTTGCACTCCGCTAGGCTTCTTACGTGTGCATCCTTATCCCTCTCAATATATCCAAGTCGAATGGAAACTCGTGCGATCGTGCTGCATGCATACATGCATTATATCGTTCGGTACATCCCATATATTCGGGGGTGCTGAGTCCCTGCGTTCACTTCCTAGATGCGTCTATACATAAATGTGTCTGGTGCGATTTCTAGCTCCCTCTTGTTACATACACGTGTATTCATATGTACCTGCGTACACCGTATACAGTGTGAACGTTAATACGACCTATTTCTTGAAAGGGGTCGTTTAGAGGTCATTTTAGTCAAATTGAATCATGTTGAGGGCGTTTGCATTGAGTGGGGGACAAAATTGAATAGTTACTGAGTTACGATGGGTTTGTTTGAGTTTGTTTGGACATTTTTTAAGTCGTCACGAACAAATGAATGATTGCAACGAAATAGTCTACTCTGATGTCCGAAAACTGATAAATTGATAATGGTATTTTGAAAAAATGATTACATTTACCATAAAAAGATTAATCTCTGATTAATAATTATTATTCAAAATAATTAAATCTTAGTAGTACAGAAATAAAAGATTTTGAATCTGATATTTTATTTCGAAGTTTTTCCTTCCAGGCCTGTCTGAGCCGATTTCTGTAAGGACTTCACTGCGCACTTCACTGCGCAGGTGCAATCTTTCCAGAATTTTATAGAACTTTCAGATACTATTTGGAATTTTTAGCCACCGTGACGTTTATTCCAAATTTTCCTGTTATTTGATAATCGGAGATGGCATCACTTTTCAGAACTTTCTCGTAGGCTCAATCCTACGACTCTTGTTACTCAGATTAACGTTGTAAATTGTCCAATTGAGTAAACAAATGACCGTTATGCTTTGGACTTGGATGAAAGCTTGTATTTCGTGATCGGGGGGAACAAAATGATAGGAAAGTCGACACTGTTATTTCTTATCAGGACATCCTTCAGCGAGTTTGTTTGGGTTTCACTTCACTTCTTATTTTTGTTATTCGTGAGGCTCATTCGCTAATAAGTATTTTTTCAACTAAACCCTGTTCATTAGCGTTTTGAGAGCATCGAGTTGATTTACAGAAACGAGTGACAAAAAAAGTCTCCAAACAGTCATAGTTCGTTTCCATCATCATGGAAGCTCATTCCAGATCGTTTTTCGTTAATCAGAAACAAATGAACATTTAGCCATGATTTTTTTGACGGCAATTCGTCGCTTTTAGGGACATCAGCTTGTAACACTTAAAATAAGTCACCCTATAGGACCTGTATTCCAATATGCATGTATCTATTTTCGGTTGGCCTCTAATAGGAATTTCCTCGTACGTACTTAGGAACAGCATCTGTTCCATGCCCATATAGCTGTTCGTCCTCCCGCCTTGATATCGCACAATGTAACAACCGGATATACACCCAACGTGACGTCAATTCACCGCCTTCCGTATCCCTTTCACATGGTGGGTTTCTACCTCTCGTCGATTCAGAACCCGAGGCGTTCTCCATGAAGACCCGTGAGACCTGGAGAGAGAATGTGATATGTAAAGAGGGAGTGAGATGGAGGTGCATTTTCACTCTCCTTTCCACCTTTCTCTGAGACGTTTCCAAACTCTCGAAACTTCCAATCACTCGAATTAACATGCATTGCGTGGATGGTTAGAAAAACATCCTCGAAATTCTTCAAACTGTGAGCTATCGTAATTCTTGATAGAATAATAATATATGAATTATTTTTCAATTCTTCACTGACTAATTCAGTAGTTGGAAATTGTATTTTAGAATTAAAAAAATTTGAATATTTAAGAATGTTTCAGCAAAAAAGTTGGTAGTAAAGAAAAATAAAACACATGGAAATAAAACATCGAAAATTTCGAAAATATAGTATCATCAATATTTAGGATCGAGAGATTGGTCGGGCTAGGTTTCAAATGAATAGACTGTGCTCCCTCGTTTGCCAGTTAATTTATGAAATAGTGTATTGTATCTTAAGCATTTGGGTAATTATTAATGAAATTAAAAAATTCAGAATATTTTTTTAGACGTTTCCAACAGATGTACAATCACTGATAAAACCTCAGTCAACCGCTATTCAAAATGGCCGAATTTGATTTCAATTACTACTGAAAGTGAAGAATAAACATTTCCACGTGTAATTTGATAATCGAATTAATGCGGCAATACATTTAACGCAATTAGAGTTACAATTATTTTCACTGAAGGCCGAGTAGCGTGTTCCCAGGGAAAAACGAAGGCATTTATCCCAAGCTTGCTCGAGGAGTTTCATCGAGCTCGAAAAATCTCTAGGCTCAAAGAAAACGTTGGAAAAGGGAGACAAAAATGAAGTTTCACATTGATAGGTATATCTATAGGGACGAAGGGGTTATGAATAGTGTTGAGAAGGGACCACGAGACTGTGGGTCATCGCGATCGATTTAAGCCACGAAATTTTTTTTCCTTCGAAGCATTGGCGCTGTTGTCCACTCAATGCAGAGAAGTGTTCGCTCCCAGCGTTTTCACTCCTAGGCACAGTTAACCCCGATAAAGACAAACCGGGCCGAATAGCTGGTAGGAAAATAAACGTTATCCAGTCCAAAATTTGATATATACGTGTCCCGGAATAATTTAAATCGGCTTCCACGTTCCGATTGTTTATCCCCGAAGATTTTTTGCCTCGTGGTTATTTTTTGTCCGAAATACGGGCAGTTCAGTTTTACGAAGTTTGGGATAGGGGAAAAGAACTCAATTTGAGAGATTGGTCGAGCAAGGGCGAAAGAAGTGCTAAATATAATTTAGGGGGTTCATAATACATTTCGGTGATGTAGCGCGTTACACCCGAGGGCTGGATTAGCCGGTCCATTGTTGGTGGCATTGGCAGACGAGAAGACATCCTATAAGCAACGCCAAGAGCCTCTACGCCCCCCTCGTTTTGCTACGATCCTCGCACCGACCACTATTCGGTCGTACATACAGTTACGCTATACGGAGGTCTCCTATATGAGCTTAAGCCTCAAGGCGCCCCTGCGTTCGCCCTTGATTCATAGCTCTATGGTTATTCAGTGAATCTAATTTCTACAATTTCCCTCGCCTTACCAGACCTCTGTGGGATGAGATAACTCAAGATCCCTCCTAACGTATACAACGCCCTCGTGTTGCTCTCCGTGTATAAGTTCGTACGGTTTGCGTCCTCTATGTTGCTTCTACCAGCTTTCGATTACTCTCTGCGTATGTCGTACGTGTAAGGGATTGCAGGAGAGACTATTCACCCCAACAGCAATTCAGGTCTCGCGGTGATGGTTTTACTTACTTTTTATTTATGGAGAAAAAAAAACAATATTTCGGAATACTTTTTTTTTATCTTGTGGTTGGGATGATCATGCTATCTGGGAATTTCTGAAAATTGGTGACGGTTGGTACAAAAGTTGTTTCTTTGCTGGCTGTATTGAGGAATCGATTTTTCTTTTGATTTTATTACTTCGAATCACTTAAAATCGAAAAAGTTTACCAGCCGAACCTATCGGCTCAATCAGCTCAATTTCGAATAAAAACAACCCCTGTCTACGAGCCAGCGTGTCTACTGACACTTTTCATAGTGGAAACTTTGAACTCTGTAGACGTATATTGGAAATTAAGTTACGTAAGCAGGTCCGTAGTATTTTTGGTCCCGGTACTCGTAATTCGCGTTCGATGATCGATACTGGATGCAAATCCAATTGTAGCACTCAAGTTAATTTTTTAATCGGATGTCGTTTCGAATTACCGATGGGATTAAAAAATCTCCATCGACGCATTTGGATAAAACTTGATATGAATTTTCATATGATTTTTATATTACATATGATGAGGCAGAAATATTCGTTGGCGTTATTTAAATTTGATGATCAATGAAACGGAGTCTGCGAGTTGATGGGTGATCCAACGATGGTCGACTGGTTTTGGCAGCCCATATTGGGGTTTTTTTTCCGATACTGCGTGTCGGACGATCGTTGGTACGCTCGTAATAAAACCATTTCATTTTGTGTCATCTTTTTCGCTGAATTATAGGTTGTAATTATCGCTTTATGGCGTTCAGTGAGAACTCGTTCGGATACTTAAGTCTGAATTTTTGATAGCTGAATTGTCGACAATTTTTAGCCAATATTTATCTGATAAAATCAAATATCTGTTCGATAACCTTTGTCCTAGTTATGAAATAAGAGAGTTCTTAAATTTTTTTATGGAGAACGAACTTCCTGGATGTATAATTTTTTTTTCGATATCCTCTTGATAAAATCTAATTTACATTTGATGCTTTTATTCCTATTTATAAAAGGAAATTATATTTTCAATTTCGTTTTTGGCTACCTATATGGTAAAAAAAAAGATCCTACCGAGGCTTTCATAATATTCTTGTAAATAATACAGTTCTATAATTGTTAGCACAGAATAAAAATCCAAACTAATGTGCGTCCTAGATAAGATTCGTCTCGCAAAAAATGTTTATATTTTTAATCAAACGATCGCAAAAAAATGATTGTTTTCGGTCATTCATATTTTCAAAAATAGTTATTTTATTTTTGTTTGTTTGGCATAAAAATGCAATTAAAAGAAATGTTCTTCACCGATGACAATGTATTTCGCCAAATCTATTTATTGTTGAATGTAATCGAACGAGTGCGACATTCGGAGCGTTTCGTCGAAGCGACTTGGCATCGACGTTCTGATACGATTAACATTTAATTGCCTGTAAATAATTTTTATTCCATTCGAGCGCGGTAAATTTAATTGTTCGAAGCGATGCAAAAGCTTGTTTCATTAATAATAAAACAAAAGGTAATTCGATACCCAGATCGGGGCTTGAAATAAAATATTTCGTTATGAAAAGATGTAGTTTCTCTCGAAGCGTGGCTAAATTTCTGGGCTAAAGTCCGGCGAATATTACGGATATTTTGAGGTTATAATTATGTTGGTTGTTCACATGACGATATCGTTGCCAACCTGAAATTTCTCAGGTTATTCATCACTGTTAAATTCAAAATAACACTGATTACTTATTCACGCTGCGTGGAAGTTGAAAATGGGAAAGTTGAAGACGCATACACGCTTGTCTCAGAAGACTGCTTAGCCGAGGTTCGGGTAACGCCGAGTCTCGGCAGACTTCTTCATGATGCTATCCTCATAGCTATCCTCGTAGGGAGATATATCAAGTCACTGAGCAGAGATTGTTGCAGAAGGGCACAGGGAAACTGTCGAAATTCTGAGTCCATAAAAGCAATTTTATTGACTTTTACTCGTAAGTATTGGTCAAGATTTAACAGATGAGAAAGCAAGAGGGACGGAGAGACTAAGATACTGAGCAGACACTGTTGCAGGAGGGCACAAGGCAACTGTCGAAACTGAGAGGCGATAAAAACAATTTTACGGATTTTCACTATGCATGCAATGAAAGCCCAAAAACGTTGGTCGATTTTCACGATTTTTTTTCATGAGAGTATAGCGATAACGATGTTCAAAAAAGTACTACCGTTTCTGCATGTGCCTATCTGGAAGAGGGTAAAAACTGTATCTTTCGTCTAATATTGGATGTTTCAAATGATCAGGTAAGCTTTTTTGACATTTTAAAAGTTGTGAAAAAAAAGCTTGACGAATTTTCGGAATTTTTGACAGAAATAGATAGCTCGAATGGTTCTTCATGAACTGTTTGAAATGAATAGTTTTGGTCTTTCTCAAATGCTAGACGAGATACTGAAATTATTGATGGCGAGTCACGTGACCAGTTGTTAATAGTCCACGCCAGACCGAGCGAAAGTATCTTTTTTTTTCTTCAACGCCGCAAAGAGCACTCGTTAGCTGAGTCTGCTTCATTTCGTTCTCGAGAACAGCAGGGGATTTAGGGTGGCCATTTGAGCCAGGAGTTTAATGGGCTTCAGGTTCGCACTAAATTTCAAAAATTTTTAATGAATTGGAATAACTGCTTCGAGTGGTCTCGAGGAATGACGTGTTCGCGTTCGGTCCTTGGCTCCTACTTTTCTCGACAATAATCGAAAATTTTCTCATCGTCAATTTGTTCTCCAAGATTCACCAAAATTCCACCCCCCCCCCCCATTTTTTACCAATCGTTCGAACCCATATTATCAAAAAATTAAAATTTCTGCAAATATATTTTTTCTCTCGAATTCTTTTCATCGCAAGAGAAAAATCGTAAACGAAATTCCCATCACGAATACAATTTTAAAAATTCTTCAATATCGACCTATGAAAATGTTTACCAGTAGTACATTTTTGTGACTAAACGCGATGTTTCTAACTTTCGCGAAATACTGTGTAAATAAACGAAAAAATTCCAAATATCCAATAAATCGTTTTCGTTGGAAATTGTTACGTCACTTTAAACTAATCAATGGCTGGCGATATTTCTATGATTGGATATTGGGCACGAAACTATGAGGCAATCTCCTGCAGACAGATATATTGGAAGATACATAAAGGCAATTATCCTCCTCCTGCAATACGACGTTATAATGGATAATAGTGAGGCAGAATATTCTATCTGCAAAATTGTAAGGTAGATGAAATCTCGATGTTAATACGAAGTTGGAGAGAGACGTCTAGAGAGAAAGAGAAAGCGAGAGAAGACGACTGATTGATTGAAGATTTATTTAATGCCTTGATGTAACCTTTATGCAGTACTTTATAATTAATTTAGTGTAGTATTATAAAAACAAAAATATCAATAAAAATCGTAAAGTAAAACAAAGCAGCACCCCATTTTAGCCATACCCAAATTCATAAAGACTAAAATAAAAAGTAAGCATGCTCAACAAAATGCACTATTGTAAACTGAATATAAAATAGATGTTATAAATATTTTTTGGATTTATTTTCAGATTTATTTTATTTTCTTTTTTTATTTATTTATTTTCGTAAAGTATTTATTTTCAGATTATTTAATCTGAAAATGAATACGAGCATTGAATGAAATAAAAACAAATTAATGCATTCAAGAGAAAGAGGAAGAACGAGAGCGTGATATATATATATATATATACATAGGGCTCCTGGAGATGAGATTCTGGTGAGCATACAGCGTGTGCTGTAGAAGAGGTTCACATTCTCACGTTCCAGGACGCATACTCCAGCTGCGTAGGCTTTCTCTCTCCCTCCCTCTGTTCTCCCGGATATAGACAAACTTTTGGTATTACATATTAGCGCTTCTCCGCTTGCACGTTCACTCACCAAAAGTTCTCTCGTCTGGTGGATATCTGAGAGGAATGGGAGGGGGGCTGGAGCTAAGAGAGAGAGAGAGAGAGAGAGAGAGAGAGAGAGAGAGAGAGAGAGAGAGGGAGAGGGAGAGATCCCTAACAATCTACCTTTCCCCAAAGTTCCTAGTTGGAGAAGGTGTACATCCCTCATACCTCTTTCTCATTCCCGCTGGAGCGTATACTTCCTTTTGTCGTACACTTCGGTACTTATTTCTCGCGTGGCGCTCATCCCTCCTTTCTTAGTCAGACCATCGCCCTCTCAGTTTCTCGAATCTCGCGCTCAATCCCGGAGCGCATCCGCTAGGAGTGTGCGTGGGCGTTTCGTTCCTCATCCCCGTTTTCGTTCGCCCTCGACGATGAGTTTATTTGGGCAACGCTCGTGCGAGAAATTTATGAGCCAACGTGCACCTTCCAGTAATTGGATCGATCTACGCCCACAGCCATGTAGGTGCGAGCAATCGAGGGCCGCGCCGGAAGCTTCTTTCAAGCCCCACTTGCCGGTCAAAGAATTGGACAATATGTATCATCCTGTGACGATCGGGATGCGTTCACGGTGGAGAACGTACTGGTAGATAGGAATTTCTGTTTCGAATGATACACTTGGGTGCGTCAAAGGAGTGTTGAAAATTTACTGGACTCTGATTGCCATTGCTGGAATTGTTCAGCAAACGCTCTGACAGATTGCCTGGAGATTTTCAGCCCATCCGCTATGGAATCCATCGCGTCCACTTTTGGATTGCCATTTGCCAGATTTGCGGAAACAATGGTGTAAAATTAGTAGTTTTGAAGGCTTGAAAAAACTTTCCCGATCAGGTTTTATCTGATCTGATGTTCTCTGATGGTTTCTAATGGTCTTTGATTATTTCTTGTGATCTTTGATGAGTTCTATTGATCCTTGAAGATTTCTAATAATATTTGATCATTTCTAATAATCTTTGGTTATCTCTAATGATACTTGATAATTTGTAATGATATTTGATAATTTCTAATAATGTTTGATGATTTATAATGATCTCTACTGATCTTTGGTGAACTTTCAGGGTTTTTAATGATCTTCGATGATCTTTGGTGACCTTTGATGATTTCTAATTATCTTTGTTCATCTTTACCAATCTTAAATTGATCGATCATTTTTTATGACGTCTGATCCGGTACACAAGCTACAAAATCATTGAAGGTGAGCAGTAAATTGACGATCATCAAACCTCGTCGAATATTACTAAAGAGATAAAATCGAATAAACCAATAGGATTTCAATAAACCACACCAATACGAAAACTGGAATCCCTGTAATCAAAGCGTTGGGACTTAATAGAGCCATTGGAAATTCTCGTCTGCAGGGTGCCTATAGTCGCACCATCCCGGATTCATAATGGCAGATCAATCTTCGATTAAGAATTCAGTGGGTGGAAGTTGGTTACGGGAGATCGCGAAGGTGAGCGAAGAAAGCGATGCAATATTAATCGAGGGGGGAAAATGATGATACCGTTGAACGAAAGGTTCAACGCTTGTCCCGTCAAATTTCACCAATTGTAGGGATATAGGTATTAGTCCAGTCGAATTAGACGAAAAAAGGACCAAACCCGGGAATAATTATAAGTAGAATTTTTCCTTCGGAATTCGTTAGAGGGGGTGACTGGGAATCTACATTTCGGTTTTCGAATGCCTACTAGTGTTGCATTTTCCGCCATCTTGATTTTAAGGGTGGTTTTTTGTTTTTCAAATAACTCGTTTATTTTCAATTTTACACGAAAAATGATTATAACCAAAGTTGTTCAGAATTCAATTTCCTACAATTTTTGTTCTTATTATTTTTTCTGTAGGATCGATATTTTTCGATTTACACCCGAAAAGACAGGGTGATTTTTTGTTTATTGAATAACTCTTTTTTTTCAATTTTACACGAAAAGTGGTCAGCACCAAAGTTGTTCGAAAGAAAATTTTCTACAATTTTTGTTCTTATCAATTTTTCTGTAGAATCGATATTTTTCGATTAACATCCGAAGGGGGGGGGGGGTGGCATTTTTGTTTGTCGAATAACTCGTGCATTATTAATTGTACACAAAAAGTTGTCATTACCAAATTTGTTTGAAATTAAATATTCCACAATTTTTGTCCTTATCGATTTTTTTGTAGGATCGATATTTTTCGAGTAGCATTCGGAAGGAGGGGATGGAATGGTTATTTATCGAATAACTCGTTAATTTTTAATTTTACACGGAAAGTTGTTATTACCAAACTTGTTTGCAATTAAATTTTCTACAATTTCGACTTTGTCGATTTTTTCGTAGGATCGATATTTTTTCATTTAACACCCGGAAAAGAGGTGAAGCATGCATCGAAATACTTTACTATTACGTTTATTATTTATGTTTTCGTATAAATAGTAATAAACTGGTTGAAGATTGAATTGGCTACAGATAATTTTTTAAAGATTAATATTTTTTTAACCATGCTTACGGTAAAGGGAATGAGGGTGCAAATAAACCGTTTCTCGAATTGTACAAGTTTGTACGGAGCCAGCGGAGTAACGATAGACTCGTTAGGAATGCCATGGGCGTGGACACAGATAGAAAGGTTTTCTTGATTCAAGACGAAAATTCTTAAACTAAGACTACGACAAGAAATTGATTATTACTATTTATACGAAAACAAAAATAATAAACTTAATAGCGAAGTATTTCGATGCATGCTTCACCTCTTTTCCGGGTGTTAAATGAAAAAATATCGATCCTACGAAAACATTGACAAAGTCGAAATTGTAGAAAATTTAATTGCAAACAAGTTTGGTAATAACAACTTTCCATGTAAAATTAAAAATAAACGAGTTATTCGATAAATAAACATTCCATCCCCTCCTTCCGGATGCTTCGGTATATAGCCGAACAGCCGAGTATCATACGACTTGGTAGACTCGGGGATGTGTATGCTCGTGGATACATCTATACAGCTATCATACTACGAGGGTGGCACCGTCGGTGCTAAACGAATCAATTACCTTCGTTAGTGTCATCCATAAAATGCATAGAGAGTGATCGTTCGATCAGCACAACCGTTTATCGATTCCGGTCCTATAACGTATCAGAGGGAAATCATGTGTCCAATTGAGAACTAACGAAAACTAGGAAAACCTCTGAGCCAATTGAAAGCCTCGTTGATGAAGTCGAAGGGTCGAAATCCTAGATCGTAATGGCGGTTGGTCAAAACCGCATCGGGTCAAAGTTCCGCTCCGAGAGTCCACTGGAAATGGATTTTCCTTGAAGGCATCTGGTCCAATGGAAATCTACTGGTAAAGCGAACCCGGTGTCCTTTAAGTATGACACTTTAATGAAAGCAAGTAGTCATTCGTCCATTTGTTCTCCTCAGATAGGGGAATTGTGCTCAAGATGACATACTTTTTGTTTGGAGGCAAATATTTGCTCATTGAAAGGTCATAACAAAAATTCAAAGGGTACACATTAAAAACGTTTATATACAAAGCATACAAACGTATCTTAACGCTTAACTAAATAACAAAACGGAAATGAAATAA
>JAPYZJ010005607.1:0-11303 GCA_030522765.1 Ophioninae sp. B BG-2022a
ACGAGTGTGACGTTATGCCCCTATGATATAGATGTACCAAGTACACGGGTGACGTCACACCGCCACGATATAGGTATACGGGCGCACGGGCGACATTACACGCACACGATATAGGCATATTGGGGGCACGGGTCACGTTACTCGCACACGATGTAGGCTTATGGGTGCACGTGCGGCGTAACGCACCTACGATATAGGTAAACGGGTGCATCGGTGACGTCACGCGCCCACGATATAGGTATACACGGAATCATGGGTGACCATCGCTCCCTTACGCTATAGATATACCAGTACCGTAAAGTTTAAAAAACCTGTTTTTCCAAGTTTTTCAACGATGTTTTCATGGAAATTTCGGCTTATGGGCGAAATAATGGTCGATTCGTGCTCGGGGGATCAAATAACATTGAAATAAACATATTTTAAAAAATATGAAAAATCCAATTTTTTTGGGATTTTCGGGCAAAATAAGTTTTTTCACTGAATCATCGATATGGTTTTTTTCCTTTAGTATTTGGCACTCGACTCTGTGCTCAATCTCTTCGTTATGATTTTCTATTCAAAATGCTTTTTTAATTGTTGAAATCCGATGATTTTTCAATGTTTGGCAGAATTTCAAAGTCGGACCATCGATTTTTGCCATTATTCAAGTAAACTTTCCGGGAAAACTGTGCGAGATATCGATACGATTCTAACGCCATTATTCAAGTGAGGCAAAAACCTTTTCCAAACGCACCAAATAAATCTCCATCGCGTATAAGAAGCTCGCTCTACGGCCTTTTGAAATCTCGTGATTTTGCCGATTCCGGAGAAGTGACCGGGCGAGTCAAAGTTTTGTTTTTCCGTTTTGAAGCTTTTAAGAGGGTCTTTTTGATCGGAAATTTTCCGCAGTTTACGAATATGCCCGAGTTTTTGCCGAATATACAAAATTAGCGCGAGGACACGCGAAAAACCTTCCTACAATGTTTTTCCCTAAGTGGTAACGGAGAGTCGATGGCGAGTCGAACGGTGTATTTGTCGCCAGGGTATAAAAATGTATCGGACATGGACCCGCGATACGACACTAAACGTCTCGATAGAACAATTATTACGCGGCTACGCCGGGTTACGGGGGTTCGCTCTAGGAACGAAAAGTTTTTCAACGATTACGATTTTGTGGCGAGTCGTCGGCGGCGGCGGCGGCGGCGGCGGCGGCGTCGGCGACGGCGTCGGCTGCTGCGGCGGGTAACTTTATCGAGGTTGCACAGCCTCGCATCGATACGAGCGACGCTCATTACGGCACAACTGGCGCCACCTTGCACGGGTCTCGTACCATTGACGGATGGAACGAGCGACACGGCTTGTCCGCTCTTTTTAGAAACGTATCGCTTCAACTCGAACCTCGAAAGAGTCCAGGTTCCATAAATGGCGAGCAGAATACTTCCAAACGTACGTATATTTGGTTGCGCTACGAACGGGGAAGAAGCTCGGTGATTTCGCGAGTGGCATTCGCATCGTCGTTGCGTACTCAACTGCGAGAGATAACCTCAATAGCGGCGGGCCAACCGCGCTACTCGTTCGCGATCCTCGGGTACCCCTCGCGGCGCACATGTTTTTCCATTCCACGCGACGACGAGTCGTGACGCTCGCGTTCTCTCGGTCCTATCCAGACACTGTCCTACATCGAGAAACCCTCGCGATGGTCGAAAGGTATCGGCGCTGCGCTTCCGGAAGCCTACAAGAAATTCTGGCGCGAGTGGAAACTGAGGCAGCCGGCCGCTGTTCACTACATCGAGAAGAAGGGCTTTTACGAATTGAACGATCGGTCCGGGGCAATGTGCGTATTCGGGCGGTTCTAGCGAGAGGACTCGATCCGACGGGAGCGTCCGTCGATAATCCCTGGGATCGGTGTGTGTTTCAGCGAACCTGTACAGAACGTACCGTTGCCGCTCAAGTATCCCAAAGAATCCAACGACGGAATATGGGGAGGCGAGGCCGTCGTTCAGGGCGCCACCAAGCGCTGTCAAGGGAGACGAAGGGTGCCCCGTTTTTGGGTGCCGCGGCTCCAAAAGTCGGTCGTTTACAGCCAAGTTCTGGATACGTACATGCGCGTCGTCGTCACTAACAGAACTCTGCGACTGATCCACGAAAACTACGGATTCGATCGTTACTTGCTCAAGGTGAACGCCGCGGCGCGTGGCTCGTCGGCCTTTGGCCGTCTACACGAGGGGGGCGGGGTGAAACGTCGGCTCGAGTTTTTCATACGGTTACCGACGGCGTCTTTCAGACACCGGCGTGCGATCTGAGGTCCGAGCTGGCGCTGTCGATAAAGCGGAAGATTCTCTTGAGCCTCGCCGATAAAACTCTCTATCCGAACGATCCGCTAAAGAGGGAAAACGTCTATTCGAGATACAAGCGGTATCTCGAAGCGGTAAGTTTCTAAAGGCGAGACGCGCGGCGAGACGCGCTCGCCGAATTAGTTTGTTGAAAATTGGTACCTAGACGATCGCGCGGCCAAGCACTCTCCGTTATAACCGGTCGGATCGATGAACGAGCGTAGTACACGAGGGAGGAAATCGAGTGGTACGGTCTCAACTGGGAAGACGCTTGCAAGAAGTACAACGCGCAATGCGCAGCCGCCCGTGTCGTCGCGCCGCTCAAAATACAGTATCGAGGAAATTTAATTGAAAAACTGAAAGAGGCTAAAATAAAGGAAGCCGCCGCCGCCGGCACGGCGAAGGCCGAGTCAACCGAACTGGAAGGGTAAGCGCGCGATACTCGCGTCCGTTAAAAGCCAGTCCGTCCCCGTACCTACGTAACGATGATCGAAAGTATTTACTTTCAGCAAAGAAACGTGGATCTCGAGGATGAATCCATTCGGGAAGAGCAAGGAGTAAGAGCGAAGGTGTGCCGCGCTCGTTGCGTCCGAGTCGTTGAATTACATAGGAATAAAAGGTACACGAAATTGGCTGGCTGTTTTTTTTCAACACGTTTATTAGAGGAGGAAAGCGCGAGAGAGGTTCGTTCGTTTGGTTGATTGTTTGG
Organism: Ophioninae sp. B BG-2022a; assembly: GCA_030522765.1. Taxonomy (NCBI): domain Eukaryota; kingdom Metazoa; phylum Arthropoda; class Insecta; order Hymenoptera; family Ichneumonidae; species Ophioninae sp. B BG-2022a. Next base: position 3,022 of record JAPYZJ010005607.1, read on the forward strand.
GTTCGGTGATCGAGTGGCCGACCAAAGGACGATTTCGAGCCTCTGACGGCCAATAGACGGCCAATAGACGGCCAATAGACGGCCAATAGACGGCCAATAGACGGAGGAGACACACGAGTACACGCGAGTAGGAGGAGAGCGATAAATACGCTCGAGAGGGATAAAACTACGTAATCGAACATTCGATGTCACCATCCTTGGGCAAACAATTGAGAAGCGAAGCGATCGCCCGGGTTATGTAAGTCATCGTTCCGTAGCTTCCGCTGGGCGCGCTGTCGTAAAAATGTTGGCAAATATAAGCCGCCCCGCCGCACAGGAGAGTTCCCATCGCCGTCGTTTCGCGTTCCTCCTTTGGCTTTGCGCAGCAGAGAGTCGCGTCCCCGTCGATTTTCATCTGAGAAAAGAGGCGAGACCGACGAGGCCCAATTATTATCGGGAAAGTGCACTTGCCGATGAGTGTCATTCAGCCGCTCGGATATTGATATTACTGTGAAAAGGATTATTCCGGTGTTTGAGCACAAGAAGGACATTCCCCGAGGATCGCATTTCGCGGAGCGAATAAGGAATTTCGAGTAAAATTGGAAATTGGCAAAGAACGAGGAGGGCAGGGGAGGCCGAAAGGCAGCGGCGGAGAGACGCCTGATCGGTCGCGGATTGACAATTCGAAAAGTGGGCTTGTTGAACCTGATCCTCCAGGAAGATGGCGTTCGCTTTGTGAACGAGATGTTCAACGGCTATGAGCCCGCCCAGGGAGGCAACGACGTTGTACTCGGTGACGAGGGTCAAGACCATCAGGGCTTCGACGATCAGCTGACGATACTCGGGCTGAGGTATCGTGTTGAGAACAGTCTCGAAAGCCAGGGCGAATTTGAGCTCGCCCGAGGTCATTTCCTGAGTCAAGTTTTGCTGCAAGACTTTGCCCTCGACGACGAGACCTTGGCACTGTCGAAAATAATCGGGTCGCGCTCTACGAAACATGGAGAGATTCGCGAATCGCGCGTTTAATGGCGTTTAATCTCGGCTCACCCGTTCGAGGACTTGCCAAACGCGAGGATAAAAGTCGCGTGGAACTCTGTTCAATGCGCCGTCCAGTCTGCGTCTGCGAAGCCACTGGCCCTGCCGGTCAGGCTCCATCTCACCACCGTCCGTCTGATCGACGTTCAGGAAACTCCCGATCTGCGATTTCTGTAAAGGAAAAAACAGGCGCGCGCGCGCGCACGCGTTAAACGCGCACAGTTTAACCGACAGAGCCACCTTTCTCGAATAAGGCGAGGGCGCGAACGAAACGACAGGCGCGTTTAAAGCCTAAACGGCTAAAAGGACGAACGTGAAAAACGTACCTTGCTCAGGCGATTCGATTTGCAACTGATAACGGAAAAGTTTCCGCGGCCGACTGCACGGAAAGAAGGATTATTCGTTGCGATTAGTGGTGGCGGCGGCGGCGGCGGCGGCGGCGGCGGCGGCGGAGGCTCGCCGATGGGAGTAACGAAAAGAATCGCCGCCCCCAGCGCGGCGGCGGCGGCGGACACTCACCGCTACTGATGGCAAATTCCTTGCCGCTCATAATATGATGCAGCAAATTTTTCATCTCGAAGGGCGAAAGGTTGAGCAAGTGTTCGGAGGCCTCCTCGCCGGTGCACACGAGTGTTCGGGAGAGTTCAGTCGCCATAACCTGTATAATGAGACCAACGCGCAGTCGGAGCATCTCGTGAAACAATTGGGGCTCGGTTCTTATAAACATGGCCAAGTAAACGAGCAACTCTTGGGTGAGCATCGCGGTCGACTCGTCATCGCCGTAAGCTTGATGAATCAACGAGCGTAATTCGTTCTCCGGAAGAGGCGCGACTATCGTGTGCTCGTTCGAAGGTGGCATTCCGACGGTGACTTGCTTCTGGCGTACCAACAAATCGGTAACGGCTTTGGCGAGATCCTCGACTCGCTTCCCGAGCATACCAGCCGTGTGACGGACTATTCCCCACATCTTTTGTTGGCAGGCCTTCTCGTAGAGACCCTTGAGCAAATCCTTAATCAAGACCGGGTGTCCCTCCTCGATCATCCCGGTGTTGAAGTACAATCCTTGAGAGTCGACCTGTTAGCCCGCGGGGGTTACGTTAAAATCCTTGATTATTCGACCGAAACGTATCGAGTGGCGGGGGAGGGGGAGGAGGAGGGGGAGGGGGAGGAGGAGGAGGAACCTTCCGAACCAAGTACTGGAGTATGTCTCCCTGCTCCTCGAGGCTCTCGGCTTCCCGAAGCATGGCGAACAATTCCTCGACTTCGGTATCGGCGTATTGGGTCTCGGAAGTAACGCGATGCCTGTGAGCCTTCGGGGAACTCTTCCAGGGCAGCGTCAGGGGCTCCTCGATCGGCGAAGGGGTCCGGCGACTCGGCCGAACGCTCGACGACGTTTCGTTCGAGCTCGGGCTCGTGAGCGGCGAACCGCCGCTCGCCGCCGCCGCCGCCACCTCGACGAACGGACTATTTTGGCCTATCGTGGACGCTCTTCGGCCATCCTCACCGGCCATCCCGAGGGTCTCGGCTTTAATAAACGGGAGGAAAAACGCCCCTTAATCTCCGGAGACGAGAGAAAAAGAAAGGGAAAGGAGAATCCTCGGATTTCTCCCGATTGAGCCGCGAACGTTGGCGCGTCGTTGGTGCGGTTATCACTATCGAAAAGTTGTACTCACACTCCTGATGGCCGATAGGAAGTTCCGCTGTGGGCCCAACAACACCGCAAAACTATTTATTTTTTCGCTTTGCCTTTCTTCCGCTTTTTAACTCCCCGAGTCCCCGAGTCCCCGAGTCGAAGCAACACAATTATCGGATTTGTTTTCGTACGAGGGAATCGTTAGTGCTCCCGCGATCCCGATACAAACTCGCGTATCCTCGAGTACTCACGTTCCACAGCTATCGATCTTGTCTTCTTGATCGCTCCCTTTACCGACATTCTACGTCGCAGAGTACTCCGGCTTCGTGCGAAGGGACGATTCAGCAGGCCGGTGCGATGTGGAAAAGGCCTCATCAGATGTTCCTCCAGATATTGATGAACCTGTCGACACGGGAGCCCCAGCGTCGGTTCTCTCTCAAACGCGAACGCAAACGCAAACGCAAACGAATTTTTTCGAATGTCGTTCGTTCGGGTTCGAAGCGGGAGGGGGGGGGGGGGGGGTCGACGGGTACCTGCGGATTCAATTTGTCCGGACGTCCGTCCTCGGCACTTCCCAGAAAGCTCAAGTTCGTGATACACGAGGTACTCAGGAAGTCGCTCATGTTCCCGAGGGAAACTCTCGTACCGTTTATATATCCACTCTTCAATTTCTTCATAGTCGTTATCATAGCCAACGGGATCTTTCCTTGATCTGCGTTTTCAAACTAATCGTTACTTTCTCATCGAAAACTGTGTCACGGAACGAGGCGAACGAAAACATTATTGATTCGTAACTAAATTTGAAAGAACATAAACGTGTCGAGCATTTGAAAAAAATGGTTGCTGTTAATAGTGTGAAAAGCTGGAGAAGGAACGGGACGGGACGGCATGCTGCTGGAACGGGGATATAGAACGAAAGCGCAAAAGTAAAGCGCTCCTTTGCCGGCGGGCCGGTAAATTATTTCTTTTTCTCTTTTCATTTTGTTTGGGTTTGTTTGGGTTTGCTTTTTTGCCACGAGAGAAAACGGCCGTCGTCGTACCTAAGTGATTATGGGTAGCAACGAGAGTAACGGTCGGCCTGCCAAGCATGTGTTTCCAGTTGATGGTGACGAAGGCCAGATTCGTCGTAAAAGTGTCAGCGAGGAAGGCGGCGTCGTTCGTAACGTAGAACTCCTCCGAGTCAAAGTTCTAACACATGCAACATACGCAGAGACGGGCGCACGTACAGCCGAATGAAGGGGGACGACGGGGCTGGTGGGTGGAGTGGGCGAAGGGCACGGCTCGAGAGACGCGAGAACCCGTTCGAACCTCACATTTATTTTTATTTCTTCGAGAATAAAAGAAAAGAGAGAAGAACGGTTCGAAGGGTTGTACCGAAAGTCACGAGAATGAAATAACGAGGACGAGGACGAGGACGATGACGATGTCTCGCGGTCTCTCGCGGTCTCTCGCGGTCTCTCGCGGTCTCTCGCGGTCTCTCGCGGTCTCTCGCGGTCTCTCGCGGTCTCTCGCGGTCTCTCGCGCCGCTGACATTTTTCACAAAACTCTTGCTCTTTATATTTCGAGACGACTCCCGAATACTTTTCGGAAGATTGAATTTTCAAGTTTTCGCTGCGTTTCGCATCGAAAGAAGCGCGGCGGTGGTTGGTCGAACGAATACGAATAGAGGAGATTGTTTGGAATATTAAGAGAAAGAGCTGCGAAAAATGTTGACTCGACGGGGAAGCTTGCTTCGGGTTTCGGAACGTTGCGCGGTCTTTGGTCGTCTAAAATGGGAAAAATACGATTAGTATCGTGGAGGGGGGGCTGGTCGGGATATTTTCCCGTTCATCGAGCTTCCGACCGAGTCTTTGATTCGTTCTTTTCTTCATTTGTGCACAAAGTTAGTCGAGGATGAAACGCAAAAGAGTCACGTCGGCCAAACAGGTGGCGGGATAAACTCACGCATGCAAGCACCGATGTTACCGAACAAAACACGAGTGATTGATGAATTCGACAGGATAAACAAAACTTCCAAAACCGATCGCGACACACAACTGCAAGCTGTTGCGCCAATTTCCTCTTTTTCGTTTGTTTGCGCTTTCGTTTCAAAGGACAAAAAATGCAAGTTGCCTGAAAGCTGCCGCCGCCGCCGCCGCCGCCTGCGCTCGTTAGCGGAGCGACGAACCACGAGCGAGCGAGCGAGCGAGCGAAGCAGAGATTTTTCAAAAAAGACTCAAACAAATGCGAAAAATAATAGACGTCGACAGGGCGAAGGAACCAATGCCTCTTTCCTTAGATTAGAAACGAGCGCGTTCAATTTACCTAGATGAATGTTCTTGAGTGGCATGAGGACGAGTGGTCGACCTAACATATTCTGCCAGCTAGACTTCAAGAAATTAATTTCTCCCTTGAATATGTCGATCATGAGCTCATAGTCCGAGGCGATGTAGAATCGGGTCATGTCTGTCAACTATCGTAGACGCTTTCATGTTTTTGTATTTCTCTCGAGGAGGCGGGCGTAAGGGTGCGCGCGACGTATACGCGGTGGCCCGTTTCGATAAATCGAGCACCAGCACGAGCATCATCGATCAAGATTCAATTATTACCGAGTTCCATCGTGAAGACTAGATTCGAGTATCGATTCGATACGAGGAGTAAAGATTTTTGAAAAAGAGCAACGGGGAAGCAAGGCGAGTCGATGGAGCTCGGTTCGTCGTTCGAGGAGTCGCTCGAACAATCGGTACTCGAAAAAGGTCTAGTTGTTGAGAGCGAAGGGGCGCGACGCGCGACACGTCTCGCGAATAACGAACGAAAATGTGTGGGGTATCGGTCGCGCGACTCACCTGGGGTGTGAAGGCGAATACTTTGTCGTTGAGGGAGTACAATTTACTCGTGCTCAGAATTCCCACGTCTCTCGACTTTCTACCGGACAATCCGAGTTTCTTGTTGCGACCTGAGAATGTACGAAAGGATGTATCCGTAACGAATGGCGCGTCGGTTGAGAATCGTTGGCGAGCCGTGTTTGTCGAGAGAGCGATAGCGAGAGCGAGAGCGAGATACCTAAATAGGTGTAGAGATGACTGAGAACTTTGGCCGGTTGTACCTCGATCGGAGCGACTTCGGCGATCGTTTGAACGTGAATGTCGTGTTGGGCTATTTTTTCTCGTATTTCGGCGTCCTCGGCCAATATAACGACTTGAACGACGACGTCGGGTTTCTTCTCGCTGCAGAGTCGCCGATTCAAGGGGTCCAATTCACCGACGGCGAGGAAGCCCTGTTCGGTGTCGACGGGGATCGAAAATAATAGGAGATATTACGAGACGAGAGCCGGAGGAGCATCGGGAGCGCCCTTGCCAACGAGTTTGCCAACCTCTTGTAGGAGTTTGCCCAGTATGTAGAGAGATTGGGCCCACATGAAGGGACATCGACCCAACGCTACGCGCTCGGCCGTGCCAGGCTCGGCGTACTCGGCGCTCACTTTGTCACCGCTCACCGCGTACAACTCCGGCACCAACTTTATACCGTCCTCGCCCTTGATCATGTTACTCTCGAGGGCCTCGGTGTACTCGGCGACGCCATCTTTATTCCCTTGGAAGCAATAGTCGAGTATCAGGTAGCAGAAGAAAAGTGGCCATTCGCACTCGATATTTTCAAACATTCGAAGCTCCCAGGGTTCGTAGTAGAGCCTGCGCCAAAAATACCGTTCTTATTGACCGACTTTTGCTCAATAATTGGCGACACTTTGAACGGAAAGACGGCCGTTCGGTGAGAGGCGCGCCGCTCTCACCTACTTGACCCAATTTCGCTCGTTTCTTTCGCCGACCGGAAGGAGACGCGCGCGTGCTCGAGCGCCCCGTCTCGGGGGTCTCGTCGTTACCTGTTGGGATCTTCCTTGGGAGTTTTGTATCCGTCTCGCAAGAATCTCTTGCAGCCGTATCGTCCTCGGAGTTTCTTGGCGACGGCGTCCCTCGTCAGCTGTATCAGGCGGGGCTCGTCGACCGCGAAAGCCGGAAAGCTCACGACGGAGAGAAGGCCGCTGTCCAATTCCTTGGAGTTTGATTCCCTCGGAAGCATCGATTGCAAGACGGCCTGGCACTTTTGAGCTTCGTCGGCGAGGACGTGGATTACGGAGGTAGGCCCGCCCCTCGCGCCGAACAGGTCCAATTCGTTGGTCGCCTCGAGCGCCGCTTTGGCCATTCCTATGCTACTGGCGTTCAACTCGGGCAGGCCGTGGTTCGTTTTGTCTCCGCGCTCCCAAACCCCGTAGTCGGGGATGCAGTAAGCCGACTCTATGTAGAAGACCAGATTCTGGATGAACGCGACCTGCAATCCTTTCGTTCCTGTCTCTTCTCGCTCCTGATAAAAATGCAATCTTATCTACGCCGATGCGAACAAACTCGACGCTTTCACCTCGTCCAGATTGAAAATAATCTGAAGACCCGAAGCTGTCATCTGGGCCAGAATCAAGAGGTAGAGAGAAACGGCGTCTATCTGAAGATGACCCCATTCCGAGTCTCCGACGACCGTCCGTCCCGTGACGGAGCTATACTTGGCGTGGAGAGCGTCCAACGGATTCCGAGTCGTTTTGAATTTCTCGACCTTTTCCTTCTGGCGCATCATCGCCGTCAGCAGGCCGCGCATCAGTTTTACGCAACTCTGCTCCAGCTCGTAAGTCTTGGCTCGGTCCTCGTCGGCGTCGGCCATCTTCTTGTAAGCCATGGAAAGTCCCCAGACGGCCAGGATGCAGTAGACGTTGTCCCGAATCCAGGCGTGGTCGTTGTCCGTACTCGCGGGGAACAGACCCGTCACGGGATTCTGATGGTTCATTATGATTTTCTGGACCATCCGCTGGTAGTAGTCCAGACGGACGCCCGAATTGCTGCGGCTGCGCATTCTCCTTTGACCGCCTCTCGATTTCACCTTTCGCCGATCCGACAAGCTAGCGACGCGACGCGACAAACCTGCACAGTTATGCGAATTTTCATCGGGCGAGTTACGCGAGCCGCGCGACACAACCCTAACGACGAGCTCGTCGCGACGCGAGTCAACGACGCGTTCGAGGTTACCTCGAAGAAAGAGCTCGCGCGATTCCCATCACCCCAAAGACAGACCTTTGCTCGGACGCGAAAATTTACCCTTTTTAGCCGTTCATCTTCTTCAACGGCAATGACGTTGCAGCGGTGATCGAAAACCTCGATGATCCTCGAACGAAGGCTCCCTCCGACTTTTCGGAATTACGATGCGATCAATGTTAAACGAATGTCAAACGAGTCGTGCGGGTGTGCGTGTGTGCGTGGCTAAGCGTGGGCGCGCGCGCGCCTTTACGTAACGCACGCGTCTACCCATGATCGGGGAAATGTTTATTACGACACGGACTGACGGACGAGACGTCGCCCCTCCGATCCTCGATCGCAACGATGTTTCAAGAAAAACATTGATCTCTTTAAACGAATTTCCTTTCCGGAAGCTCCATCCGAAGAAACGAGAATTCGAAAAACAAAAGAGAGCCAACGGTCGCGTCGGCGGAAAAATTATTGCCAAGGACAATGAAGATAAACACCGCGCGCGCAAAATTGTTTGATCACGAGAGAAGAGGCGAAGGTGGCGTCGTCGTCGGCGGCGGCGGCGGCGGCGGCGGCGGCGGCGGCGGCGG
>JAPYZJ010005608.1:0-11302 GCA_030522765.1 Ophioninae sp. B BG-2022a
GGTGTGGTCATTTCTCCCGGAGGAAAAGGAGAGATGGCCAGTGTTTGTCGGTATATGACGGCCATATGGCCATCTTATATTAGATACAGAAATTATATCCTATTTTAAAATAACATTATTTTCCATTTGTTTTAGATGCCTAATAAATACAAGAGAAAGGCAGTAGCTCATTGAACACTGTTATTGTGTTAAATATTGTAAAGCCAAGGACTCAACCAAAGCTTCCATCCAATGACGATCCAGATTACATACCATCACGAATTTTACAGGAAATAACATCTATTCCACAAAAACTAATTCAAACTCGTAAACTGGTAAAACAGGTTGGAACATTATTGACTTTAGAAGAACACATCAATAACAAAAAGTGTGCTGCAGAGAAAAATGTAAAAAAAGAAAACACTAAAAATTCCGGCAAAAAAGAGGGAAAAAAAAATACTGTCCTACGCGGTCACAAAAGAAAAGCTATCCGAAGACTATCCGATAGCAGTGACGATGTCCCATTATAGATGATAGGAAATAAGAATGATAAAAAGGAGTTAAATGAAAGAGATAACTGTCGCGGGTGCGGAGAAAATTATTATGAAACTCGTCTCTGCGAGGACTGGCTTCAATGCACGGTATGCCAATTTTGGGTTCACGAGACTTGCACTGAATTGGAAAATATGTGTTCTAAATGTGGTGCAAAGAAAAAAAGACTGTTAAAAAATAGGAAATAAGACCAAAAACTATGCTATAAATAGGATTAAGAATATGGCCATCTCACCTCTTATGCCATGGCCATCATTCCCGTACAATCGTGATTTAAAAAAAAATACAAAAATAAAGTGTTCTCATTAGAAATTATTATTTTTGTTTCTATAATTCCAACGTTAATTGTTTGCAGTTTAATTACAAATAAAAATTTCTATAATAATATGAACGGTTCTTTTTCACAGCATTTAAGAAAAACTATCGCCAACTACCCCGGACTTACCCTATGTTCAAGTTGTGTCCAAGTTATGGCTTCGTATATTTTTAATGTGCTTTTACATATTTATACCAGTCTTGAGACGGTCTTGTGACAGCTTGGCGCAGCTTTTCACGATATTGGCGCTTGCATCGTTGTAACGAAATATTTTCTTATTTTCAATTGTCAATTTTTCTCGACGGCTTAAAGCTACGACGAACGTATTTTTTTTTCCTTCATTTCTCGTTGTAATGAGAATCTGGGAGCACAAAGGAGTGCATTCCGAGTTGAGCGAAATAAATTTGGTGTAAGATTAAAATAGAGATGAAGAGAATAAATAAGTAAAATTCCGATGTGTGCCAACGACGCCGGCATCAGCACAGCTTTCAACATTGTCCACTTCAGATTTCAATGTTTTCGAATATACTCTCAATGTATACTGCAATACTGTAAAAAGCAAAAACGGACGGAACAAAAATTCATGATTTTCGCGAACCGATGGTTCAATTATGGGCAGGAAATGTGCGCTACGATTTGTTTCGCAGAGGAGAATTTTGTTCGTCGGTGCTGTAATTTCAACCAAGCGGAATATCGCTTGGAAGTAACCCAATCGTTCGCAATCGCCAAAGAGAGTCGCTACAAGACGAGGCACGTTGAAGAGTAGTGTTTCATGTTGAAAACCTTTGGAGCGGTCCATCGGAATAACGCGAATACAAGGCACGTCTCGTATTCTGGAACGTCGTTCGAATCAAGGACAAACCCTTTGCTCTTGTTTCTTTCGTTCCAACGCTTTTTACCACTTCCCCCTCCCTCGACCGATTCCTTCCTTCCTCTTTTTTTCCCTTCGACACTATCACTATCTAGTCGTTTTTTATCGCGAGGTATTATCGGTGTTTACTTTCAGGTTGTACTACAGTCCTGCCCGAGGGAGAACGTAAATCTTCGGATCACGATTCGAATAAAGAGACGCGCGAAGAATAAAAAGAGAAAACGGAAAAAGGGAATTTTACAGAGAGCGGGGGGTTATGGGAAGTGGGAAAATAAGAACAGAAGAGAGCCTTTTAAATGGAGGGACGAAGGAGTAATTACTAGACAAGTAGATCGATTCCAGAGAAATCTGATAGAGAATCTTGTGCTTTGCGACAACGTCGATAAGGTGAAACGAGCTTCGTACCAAGAGTCGATCGTTCTCTTTATTTCGTTCATTTTTTCTTCTTCGTAGCTACGGATTCATCACGACGACTGTCGAGTGGTAATAATTTTGAGATCGAAATTCCCAACGTTGGTAAATAACGAAAATTATTGCTTTTCGGTTATTCTTTTTTGCAAATATTCTTTACATTGATTACAATAATTTTTCAAAGAAATTATTTTTTTGTTTGATTTCCAAATTTCTGGTCATTTTTCCATCCACGAAAATCAATCGAACGTTCTTCTCGGAATGTCATTCAACGATCTGCATCTTCAGTAGAGACATATAGTTTTAAACGCTAAAGAATAGAAGTAATTGAATAGAGTAAGATATTAAATAACAAATTAAACAGACGAATTAATTGCATTTTTACGTTTAAATAATGATAATCTTGATCTCATATGAATTCTAAGGAATAACCTAGTCGTAAATTTCACTGGTAGTAATATCGTAAAAAACATCTACGAAGGAAAGAAAATTTATTTACAACGGGTAAAGCGCAGTTTTGTTCGAAGTTCCTTTTATCGTACCTCAATAATTCCGGAGACACAAGTATGGGATTAAATTCGCATGGGACACCCAGTATGCACGATATACTCGACGAAGGAAAAAATAAATCGTGCTCATGAAACTGTTTGTTCGGAGACAAGACTTGGTAAATGAGGAAACGCTTTGCGTGCAATTTCGTTTCTTTTTTGGGACTCATTTTGGTTGTCCGCTATCACGTGTAATTCGATCGTAAATTATATTCGTTTGGAATTCGGTAGTTCAAGCAGGAATGGACGTTTCGCCGTGCATGAAATACACCATGTGCATTATATCTATATATGAAATACAATTCTACAGTCAACGTCGTAAACATCAAAGGACCGTTCCGCAGGCGAAGACGTGAAATTGCCCGGATAGTTTTGACCGGGCCGAATAAACGGAGAAATTTATTGTACACGATCGTAAATTCTTGATCACAGAAACGAATCAAATTTAGATGTGTACTCTGTGATCTTTAATCATTCAAACGGAAACACACACAATTTTCTTCGTCTTCCTATTTTCTCGGAGTTCACGAACTATACGACTTTCCTCGAGAAATAAAAACCTGAAAACGAATTTTCGTGGCTTTCGCACATCGAAATGCTTCCAGCAGCTGCCACGGCGTCACACGATTTCGAGAGTCTGCATCCTTGGAGTGCCCCGAATATTTCGTTTTTGTTTGTTTCAACTTTTCCACGATCGTCAAAAAATCTTGCCTTTTTTTTTACGTTTCAAAAACGATCGAGAGTCGAAAACCCCAAGAAACCAAAAACAAAGAAATTAAGTTTTCATCGCTGGATGACGACGATTTTTCTCTCCTTTCGTTATTTATATTAACAAAAGATTTTGTTACGAATTATGACGGAAAATCCATAATAAAAAAATGTTAAAACATTGAAGCTATTTTTGCAGGCAAAATCGATGAAAAAAATATTCGATCATTGGAAAAGAATGAACTTTCGTTGCGTTCCCACGATGCAAACGACAAATCCGTACGTGCAGTTGAAAAATGTGATGGGCAAAAAGGGAAAACAAAAAATAATGCAAGAAAAGCTAAAGTGCGCGAAACGTTTAACGAACCAAGTGTAAGGAAATATTTTTTCATTGCACGCGGCACAGCCGGGCACTCGTAATGTTGCGACACGAGTGAAGCGGACCGAAGGCGTTGCGCAAAGAGTGGCTATTGATATGCACCATAAGTTGCATACATTCGCGTGAACAATCGCCGGCTGATGGCATTGACGTTTACATCGATGAAAGGCAACGAATTTTTTGTTTACGATTTTACATTTTTATTATTACCGAAAATTAAATATCAGTTGCAAAATTCAACATTAATTAACTTATACATTTTATAAAATATCAATTGATATTAAATATTAATGAAATATAATTAAATAAATATTATCATTCATGTGTAAGTTTTTATGTAATATGTCATGTATATACCTTTATTTTGAATTATAAAAATTTTTGAATATAAAGTTACATATTAATTGTTGAATTATATAGACTTTTTGACAATCGCTGGATGTGAATTCTGAAGAATGTTTGCAATTTTCGTGACTCAAATCTGCGAAAAAAATTTATGTATGAAAAACAAAATTTAATTGTTGCATTCCAACGATGAAAACTTGAACGCCATGGGGGGGGGGGGGGGCTAAAAAAGGGTAAGTGCGATGGAACGTTAAGAACGAAAGGAACAACGGAAAACTTGTCGTCCTATTTCGCCCTAGGATCTTAATAAATGTGCAAGTCACCAACTTATAATTATTTTACTTACGATTCAATGAGTTCACAAAAAGGCTCTCGCTATACTCATACGGGAGGAAAGCAGCGGAAACTTCGCGCAATTTCAGCAGCATAAAATGACGCAAATTTTATCCAGCCATGTTCCCCGTTCTCCAAATTAATTTAACGAATAAAGATCCACAGAGTTTGCGAAAGTTTCGACTGGTGGCAGTTTCGTGGCGACCGTGAGGTGAGCACAGAAAAAAAAAAACAATTTTTCGTTTCGAGAATAAAAAAACAAAAGACAAATATGAATGAGTTTATCATTGGAATAATTGGAACGTCACAATGTAAACAACAGAAAAAACACCCAATTTTTCATTTCGAAGATAACAAAATGAAAGAGTTGAACAACAAATATGAATGAGTTTGAAGTTGAAATAAATAGAACGTTACGAAAATAAGTTTTTGCAATTTTGTTTTAACATTAGTTAGAAAAAAAAACCTCGATGAGTTGTCGAAAAAATTATCGATGAAAGACATGTAGTATTAAAATCCGAAAAAGAGCGTTTTTTGGAAACCCAAAAATGCGGATAGAAGATATAAAAAAGGAAATTCCATCGCATCGAAAAGATGCAAATTTGAAAAGACCGTTTCGATTGCACGTATTGCTTTTGGCAAATCTTTACAAAAAATACTTCAACCAATTTTTTTTTCATCGGTCATTAAGATATCCATCTTTAACTATTTTTATCGTTCGATTTCTTAAGAATAAATTTATTGTTCTAACTATTTGAATATTATTTTGGTTTGTTGTTATTATTATTATTCAATTTGTTAGATAACGAACCTGTAAAAAAACATTTTTGTAGAGTAGCAGAAACGCCAACCCAAGAATATACCTTGCATTTCAACGATGCAAGTTTCACGACCATAAATCCAAAGTGCGCTGGCAGCAAATTCGAAAGAAAACGACCCAGGAACGCAGCAATTTCTTCTGGCATGTATTTTTCCGTGAGAAACTTATTTTCCAGTGACTTTTCAGCGATGTCTTTTTTTTCCGGCGTTGCGTAGTGCATAGCCAATCCGCGACAAATTGCCGGTTGAGGAAAACCGGAAAGGCATTATTTAGCGAATGTATATCTTGACGTAGATAATGCGTAGGTTAAAAAAAAGAAATGGATAAACGCAAAAAAAATTGGTGTCCGTTGTGTCCGCGCGATATTCGCAATCGGGATATCTAGCCATTTACGGGACGTCCCCAACATAGGGTGTCTTCAAAATCACATCTTTCCATACGTGGGTTCGTACAGCCCATGGATATACGAAGGTACGCGTAGACGCGAGAATGCGATTTTCCCAGTTCTTGGAGAATATTACAAACGCGGTTTGCATCGCGCTGCTGGAGTTAAATTGCCAGCTACGTGGATTACGCCCGTATAACCGTGGAAAACAAGACCGCTCGAGAGAGCTCGAGAAGGGAAGCTCACTTTCTCGCGGTGCATTGGCATTACGGGCGTTCTTTTATCCCAGTGCTGCAAAGAATCATCGCGTCGCATGGCAATATTCACTTCGACTCTATGAAGCCCTTAAAATCGAACCGTCGGGAAAAAAGGTTAACCAAAATTGGTAAATCGTGGATTTACGAGTTTGGATCGTATCGTACGTGTTAAGCCTTGCGAATACGAGATTCAATAATAAATTAACACTTAGAAGAAATACGTACAAAACGACATACTGTTTTCTATATCTTTCAAAATTTCTTTATTTTTACATCCAGAACCGTGAAATTTCTGTGAAATCAGGAATATACTTAGATGACATTATATGCATCGAAGAAAACTTCAGAACACTGCAAAACAATCAGATTACTCGAGAAATTGGGTTTTCTAATAAATTAACGAACATTTAATCTTACACCTTGTAGAAGATGCAAATTTTTAGGTTTCATTATCGATTCTCGACGGTTAGAGCTAACAATTGAAAAAAGACAAAGACTGGGAAAATTAATAAAAGAGTTTTAAGAAAAAAATGTTCAATTCTAGCATTCTCGCAGTTAACTGGTAAATTAGTGGCTGCCTGTCCAGCCTTAAATCCCTATGTATTTAAACATTGAAGCGATTAAAGAATAATAAATTTCGGTGAATTCTAACTTGATAAAAATATCACTATTTTTTACTTCGCTGCATTATATTTACATGCTCCGCTTCTGATCTAACGATATGTATTCTGATATATACATTCGGATGTCCGTTTTCATCTTCTCTCGCATGGTGTATGTAACTCTACCTCGGTGAATAAAGCGCCCCCAGCGACGCAAGTGTATTTTCCCTCTTTTCCCGTGTATCATCGATTCTGACTCAATTTTCCAGTGGGTTATGCTGTACAGATATACTCTTGTATACGAATATACCGGAGAAAATTGTAGAACGTCGCTCCGTTCAATTCGATAACGAGACAAGATATCTCCCGAGATTTCGATCAGAAATCCGAGACGACCGGACGATCGGTCGACGTATAGAGTGTGCCCACACACGATCCTAAAATAACGGCGAATGCCTCGTGACAATCGTTGTTACGAACAAACGAAATAATAACGCTTGTCTGCCCGTGCTTTTTTCCACCTGACTAATGAAAGACAAAAGTAACTTTACCAGATGAAATTTGCTTTTACAGAAACCAGAAGGATGTTTCGGGTTTCTAAGAAAAATAACATATTTTTTCAAAAATTTATTATAGCTAAAAATTCTAGCTTATTTTTGCATTTGTGGGACATTTATTAAAACATAAAAATTAGTTATAAACTACTACCTTTATTTGACAGGTTTATAGTGACTAATAGCCGCTGAACACTTTTCACAAGAAACATTACATTATTAATATTTTATTGCACCTATATATTAGGTGCAATAAAAACAAATTTATTATTTTCTGCAGTCAAGTAATCACCAACTGGGTCAACCAATCACAAAACCGCCGCAAAAGTTTGTTTAGTACGAAACTTCATTTTTCTAATGCCATCTGGTGTTACCCGATCGGACCTGCACAACGCGAAATACAGATAACTGCAGGCATCTATTGGAAAAATAATGGATTTCTTTTTGCTACCCCCAGTACATCATAGTTTCCACAAGGGGTCGTTCAGGCAACCTGGAAAGCGTTCATTATTCCTGCTCAATTGGCACTCAGTAGCAGAGTGTGACCAGCCATTGAGGGCCCATGAGCCTGATCAGGTCTCTTATAAGGTTAGAAAAATTCTAGACGGGACCAACCAAAGCTTTGTCAAAATTGGTGCACGGGTGGCGGAATACGGTACAAAAGTGGGCCAAATGAAAGAAGAGCATCCATTGGTCACGAACGGCCGAGCGATAAATGCGACTTCTGGTAGACCACCGCACGAAGGAATACTGGATGAGAGCACGTGTTTGTTATGTACTCACCGGGCACATGGAGCCACACACGAGCGACATAATATTCGCCATGCACATGCCTAACGACCCTCGGAAAAGACATAAAGTCTAAAGCCCGAGTGCAGCGTCGCATCTTCGTTTCACACCCCAGCTATTGTTATTATGATCCTCCAGAGTCAGAAGCGAGCTAAACCGTACGTGTAACATTACGGGGCGACCGGAATACGTGCACGAAGAAATGGATGAAGCGAACGCGTATCCGGTGCAGGCTGTACGCGTATTAGTACGAGATTCCTTGTGTACGCGTTCCGAGAGAGGGAGGGAGAGAAAGAGGAACAGCGGGACCTAACACGGACCCGATCAGGTTCAACCCCCAAAGGGGATGTGGTGAAGACTCCTACGATATCCAGAACAGACAACCGAATAAATGTATTCTCGTGTGGCATTTGTATATTCGGGAAGAAAAATATCGAAAGAATTTATTTTCGAGAAGAAAATATGTACAGCCGATAGTACAAGTCGATACTAGAATGGGTGGCGTATACTGAATTGCATAAACGTCAAGCTGCAGATAAGTATAGGTACAGGAGATCAAAGTTTGTATTGAAACGCAAGGGAAATTCTTTTATATTTTCTGGTTTCATTAATTTCCTAAAATGCATTTCACGGATTTGGATTATTGATCGCTGAATAATTATACTACGATCTTTAGATGAGAATTTCGAAAAGTACTTAAAATGGAAAAAAAACGATCCAGGACATTAAAAATTCATTTTTGCATAATGAAAATTAGAAATAAAAATAGAAACTACAATCCTATACTCTACCAACCCAACCAGTTTCTTCAGTCCCTCGAAGACGTTGCTTCAAAAAACAAAAGGTTGCTTGTAAAATGAAAAAAAAAATGAGAAGCCAATAAGTGTTATTTCTCCTCCCTTCCGCAAATGCAGTAACCTTTGTCACCTTAATCACTTTCATTCTCATCAGAACAGCCCTTCCAAAACTATGGTCGCGATGTTGAACACCGGATAGTCTGCAAACACACGGGCATCCACCCGTTCGTTAGTAAGCTCCGCAGAGTCCCGAATCGCGGCGGGGCGCTGGTGAGCCAAGATAGTTCGTCAATTGCAGGCAATCTCAGTGAAGTCCCGGTAGAATTTGTCAGATTGCGAAGGAAAGCGTCGCGGTGGCGAGAGCAGGGGTCTACGGAGCGGTGAGGGGAAAGAGTCGGATGGAACGGAGCTTGGACCGTCTTGCAAAAGGAATACGAATGTGGGATGTGCGGTAAGTATATAGCGATGGGAATAGACGAAATAAGGAGCAAAGGAAAAAAGCAATGCAGTCCGACAAAGGCCAATGCGCATACAGCCACTCGAATGATTCTTCTTTTTTCGTCCATTCGCCATCCTCGTCGCGTATGTAACCCCCGAGCCCCCAACCCAACCCCTTTGCGACCCAACCCCTGGCTCCGCTCGTCCTCTAGGCCGTCCAGGTTTCGCTTTTCGGTAGTTCCATTCCGCGTCTTGTTATTCAGTTCACGAAACGTCGCAGAGAAGAAAACGCGATAGAAAACGATATATATGTTAGGGGGAGAGGGGTTAGAATTTGGAGCTAGGGGAAAAAAGGCGAAATCGGAAGAAACGAAGATCGGGGCCAAAGAGATGAAGAAAAAGACGGTGCACTTTGCTCACGTGGAGAATACAAGAAGCGAGTTACGAGAAAGAAGAGGAGCAGGAAGAGAGAGTGGAAAGCTGGCATCTCTCGGTTGCACGCTTTCAGCTCGGTCACCACTAAATCCTCGAATAGTATATGTGCTTGTGTACAATCGGGAAACCAGGGAAAACCCGAAGAGAAACAGTGACCCACACACGTGCTTTATTTTGGAAGAGAAGTCCGCGAACGATGTGTGGGCCGAGGAAGATGGAGATTGGGCTTTCTTCGTTAGGCTGATGTTTGATGAATTTGAAACGAGCATCGATGGAATGCAATGAACATCAATGTTTATAGCGATGAGTACAGCATGGGATTCTTGTCAGGAATTCGTAAACCCAATTTGTATTTCAAAGAAACGTTTTGGATTGTCATCGAAATGAATTTAAAAAAGTATACAAAAATATAATTGCTGTACAATGATAATTATTGTTTATCAATTTCTTGATTTACTCGTTCCCGGAAATCGTTACAATAATCCGTAAATAATATTTTTTTAACTTAATTGTTACATCTTAAATAGGAGTTTAAAGAAACAGAACCTTTGTTAAAAATTGGAAATGAAGAAATAAAGGTGTAAAAAAAAGTTTCGCTGCGCTGGAATGTTCTGCTCGGAGATTTAACGGAGCCAAAAGAATAGGAACCTTGGATAAGTCTAACTTAGTCCTGGGATCAGCGAAGTGCCGGAAGTCGATCCATCTTGTATCGGCCTGAAAAACCCCGTTGGATTCCCCGGATATTACATTCGGAAAGCTCCAATAAGCGCGTTCGATTGCGAGCTTTAAACCAGAGAGAAATTTTCGGAAGGCCAGCCGGGCGCAAACGCGGCTGCGGAATTTCAAGTTTTTGGCACCGAGACTCGTACAAAAGTGAAGATTCTCGAGGGCTGCCGCTGGAGCACGTCTTGGAACGTCTTTGATAGTCTTGAACACGTGACGAAAATCGATTCGGAACGCGTAAATAAGAGCATACGTGTGCACGCGCGACCACAATCAAACGTAAGCTTTTCGTCGTTCAGAGTTTACGTAGCAAAAATATAACAATACTTTTTTATATTTTCCAAAATTCTTTTACCAGTTTAAAGCCACGAAAATGGCGAATACATATTTTACAATTTTTATTTAGCGATCGATAATTTTAATTCAGAAAATATAATTTTGTATAATAATAAAAGTGAAAAATAGAAAAAGAAAATCGTAGAATTCCGAATAAAAATAAACATTGCAAATAATAAATCAAAATTCGAAAAATTCTAATCGAATTTACGTAATTGAACAATGCAAACTTTAACGTAATTATAAATGCGCAACCACTCCGAAATCGATTCGTAAAGACGAGCCTTTTTGATGCATTTTGAGTTTAGACAGCATCTACAGACTGAAGCTTTTCCTCAATAAATCTCCAGCCGAAAGCGAAAACCGCGTCAAACCACGGGCTTGAAACTCAATTTATACGTATTTGATTAGCCCGACACAGAAATCGTATTTAATAAATTGTAATCCTGTAAATACGCCGGTGCACATATCCTCTAACTGCGAACAAATCCAATTATTTCCTCATTCAATTACAGACTTCGAACAGGTCTTGAAGTACCAGATGTAGGTTTATTCCTCGGTAAACTAAAACCCTTAGTCGTCACAAATTAAGGGGAGTAGGGTTTTGACCCTACCCCCCCCCCCTGCCGCAGAAAAAAACAGGTTCTTACAGATTTTTTTTAGCCGTACGGTGAAAGTAAATTTATTTCTGATTATTGTACATTAAAGAGTAGTAATTGAACTA
>JAPYZJ010005609.1:0-15187 GCA_030522765.1 Ophioninae sp. B BG-2022a
ATCGGAAAAAAAGAGGCAAAGGGGTATGTATGGAAAAATTGGCAAAAATCGATGGTCCAAATTTGAAATTCTGCCAAAAATCGAAAAATCATCGGATTTCAATGGTTAAAAAAGCATTTTGAAGAGAAAATCATAACGAAGAGATTGAGCACAGGGTGGAGTTCCAAATCCTAAGGGGAAAAAAGTTATCAATGATTGAGTGAAAAAACTTTTTGTGGGATTTTTAATATTTTTTTTATTACTCTATTCCGATGTAATTTGATCCTCTGAGCATGAATCTACCATTCATTTCCCCAAAAACCCAAAATTTCTATGGAAAAATCGCAAAAAACTTCTAAAAAGACGATTTTTACTGCTGTCTGCAGTGTTTTGGACGAGAATTCGACGATATTCTCAATCAGCTGAAAATTTTACATCAAATAGACCCTTAAAACTATTGAAGAATCGAAAAAAGAAACTTTCGACCCTCTTACAGCAAAAAAAATCCTGGTTTTAGCAGTTTTTTACGAATTTTTCATGGAAATATTGGGTTTTGAGGGAAATAAATGGTAGATTCGTGCTCAGGGGATCAAATTACATCGAAATGGACTAACGAAAAACATATAAAAAATCGAAAAAATTTTTGGATTTTAGGGCAAAAAAAGTTTTATCACTCAATCATCCATAACTTTTTTTCCCTTAGGATTTGGAACTCCACTCTGTGCTCAATCTCTTCACTATGATTTTTTCTTCAAAATGCTTTTTTAATAATTGAAATCCGATGATTTTTCGATTTTTGGCAGAATTTCAAAGTTGGACCATCGATTTTTGCCAATTCATTATTCAAGTGAGGCAAAAACCGTTTCCAAACCCACCAGATAAACCTCTATCGCATAGAAGAAGCCTACTCTACGACCCTTCGAAATTTCGTGATTTTTGAGATTCCGGAAAAGCGGCCGGGGAAGTCGAAAAAAATTTGTTTCCGTTTTTTAACTTTTAAAAGGGTCTATTTAATCGGAAATTTTCTGCTGGTTATGAATATGCCCGTGTTTTTGCCGAAAGTGGAAAACTAGACAGGGAAAATGTGAAAAAACCTTCTAGAATATGTTTTCGACATTTTTCTCTAGAAATTGAGAGTTCAAGGCGGATTAAATCGCGTCTGATTGCCTGCCTTAGAAAATTAATAGCAATTCAGGGGCTGATCTCGGGACCATACATTGTAGCAATCGATTCAGAAATTCACCCCCATTTCGCGGATGACATTCTTACACGGGACACCCTGTAACGCGTACATATATACCGGATCCTCCCAGTGAACGCGCCCCCGTTCGCAGACACTAATTTTCGGTAAAAGAGAAAAAAACGAAATATTTTTTCGTTTATTTTTCTTCGGTGGCAGAACTCAAGTGGGGTCGTGTAATTCGACGATTTCGAGCGACCTCGCGATACGACCGAAGCCAGCAGTGAGAGGGGGAAGGTTGGGGGTTGAGAAAAAAGGAAATAGATCGGGAAGAGAGAAAGACAGAAAGGGATACTGTTGAAAAGGTGGATCTATAATTAAGGATGCGAATGAAAGTTCGTTTCGTTGTATTTAGCTGGGCCAGGGGTGAGACGATAGCCCGCGAGGGATAAACTTTGAGGGGAACCTTTTTTTGTAGGGTCTCCAAGAGTGGATGGGACACCTTGTCGATCGCGATACCAGGAAGCGTGTCTCATTGGGAGGCGGAGAAAATTATTCTTTAATTTCCTGAAAGTCCCCTACGAAGATTTCCGCGTATGAAAAAACGTGTAAAAATGCTTAAGCTTTCTTTGGTATTTTTATTTCTGCTAAAACGATGTACAATCTCGAACAATGAAAATGAGAAATTGAAAAAAAAAAAATGATTCTTTGCTTTCCAACGCTGCAAACGTCAGAGGGTTGATTGACGGATACTCCAACTATTCTCAATAATATCCCCCGACAATCACCGAGAACGTTCGCAAAATAAAAAAACAAAATCAATACGATCCTCAACAAAAAGTAACCTCCCCCCCCCCTCCCCGAGAAATCGTTATTATCCGCGAGGATACCGGAACGAGGAGAGAACCGCGAACGATGATGCGGTGTGTTTTATGATTGCAGATACCGGGGCGCCATACGTCTTGTACAAGGACAACATGGAGAGGCCCCAGGGCCAATGGCCCTCGGGACCGGGAGCTCTCCAAGACAGCGGTTTGTACGCGCAGCAGCAGCAGCAGCAGCAGCAGCAGCAACAACAGCAGCAGCAGCAACAACAGCAGCAGCAGCAGCAACAACAACAGCAGCAGCAGCAGCAACAACCGCCGCAGGGTTCCTCTTCATCGGGTAGTCCTCAGCAGGCTTGTGGTCCACCAGTCGAGGGTGAAACGGGTGGTCCGCCTCCGACGTTAGCTTCGCCGGTGGCATCGCCGTATCCGTCAACGGCGGCGCCGGAGCCGCAAACACTGTCGCCACCCGACGATGACATACAGTCGAATCAATCGTCCGCCCAGCAGCAGCAGCAGCAGCAGCAGCAACAGCAGCAACAAGTCCAGCAGCAGCAACAGGTTCAACAGAGCCAACAGCAGCAGCAACAACAGCAGCAGCAGCAGCAACAGCAACAGCAACAACAGCAGCAGCAGCAACAGCAGCAACAACAGGGCCAACAGGAGCACTCGCCTCAACAACAGCTGACGCCTCACGAAGTCGAAAGAAGCGATTGCTTTCCCGGTGGTGCTGATCTTCAACAGTATCCCCAGCACTACTTCAAGGAAGCTCGGCCACATCCATCACCCTCGGTGCCACCACACATGCTAACGCCCGGTGGTTTCTCCGCTCTTCATTATCTGAAACAACCCGGCGTGATGCTAACGTCCCTCGGACAAGGCGACGGCGGACCAACCCTCGATGGACATCAGTACGGCAGCCCCGGTGGTGGTGGACCCAATATGGGCACTACCGGACTACCCGATATCGTTCAGCAGAACGGAAAAAGTGGGAAAGGCGCGAACAGCGATTTGAGACTATTCAAGTGCCTGACTTGCGGCAAGGACTTTAAGCAAAAGTCAACGCTGCTACAGCACGAGAGGATCCACACTGATAGCCGACCTTACGGTTGTCCGGAATGCGGCAAACGCTTCAGGCAACAGTCACACCTTACTCAACATCTACGAATACACGCTAACGAGAAGCCGTACGCTTGCGTTTACTGCGAGCGCACGTTTCGTCAACGCGCGATCCTCAATCAGCATCTGCGCATACACTCGGGTGAGAAGCCATACCAATGTCCGGAGTGCGGAAAACACTTCCGTCAGAAGGCGATCCTGAATCAGCACGTCCGCACACACCAAGGCGAGCATTTCTCTCTGCCTCCCCAGAGCAACCTCCCCAGAGCGGGGCGTCGTCGTGTCCGCCATCATCATCATCACTTTTCTTTTCTACTTCATCATCTTCTTCTTCTTCTTCTTCTTCTTCTTCTTCTTCTTCTTCTTCTTCTTCTTCCTCCTCCTCTTCTTGTACTTCTTCTTCATCTTCTTGTACTTCTTCTTCGTCTTCCCTCAACTCCTGACATTTTTTTTTCACTCGACACCTTTAGCTACGACACTTTTGTCCAAACGTGTATCCATCCATTCTCACTCGTCTTTTCATACCCTAGAGAATTAACGTACATCTTTCGCTAACATTCTCGTCTTTGAGCGGACCAAACCCTTCTTTTTTTTCACTTTCAAAAGCCCACCCCTCCCCACACTTTTTTACTCCTTCGCGAATACATATGTTCCCCCTCTCGCAAATCTCGTTTCCCTACGAAGTTTTTTTGCTTCGACCTCCGGACGTGGAATTACCATCTGCCACTATGCTAGGGTGCGTTGTCTTATCGGTGGCTCGAATCGAACGTCCGGAGAATAAGAAACTGTTCCGTTTGCTTTTAACCACGCAGCAATCTTTTTTTTTTTTTTTTTTTTTTTTTTTTTTTTTTTTTTTTTTTTTTTTTTTTTTTTTTTTTTTTTTTTTTTTTTTCATTAATTTTCTTTTTTGTCTTCAAACGGATTTTACGCAATGAGAAAAAATAGTTGTTGAAATTGCTACGGAAGAATAATCCTTTTTTGAATTTTCCGAATTATCGTCGATAATCGATAACCCAAACGAACCCAATGAACGATAATTAAAGTTCGCCGTACGAAAGTCCTGATTTTTCATTAATTTCAAATGTTTTTGTTTCCCCCTTAATCTTTTTTTTTTTTCTAAAAAAGATTTATCAGAAGTACAGCCAATGAGGAACGTATCTCGTTGTTTTTTTCCATTACAGTTCTTTATTCCCGTTTCGCGATGCGCGAGGAGAAATAGTTTTGACGTATATGACGCAGAAAGGGCGACCGCTTTTACAATCTCCCCTATTCGCAACATTTTATTATCTCGCCTTATTTCTTCGTGTCGTCCACCGAACAAACGATCGCTCACATTGCGACGCGTCTTCGTATCGTCGTTCCAACGTTTCCCCGCGCAATCCGATTCCCGACGAAAGAAACCCGAACAACCACATACTTTACTCACAAAGAAGAGTTTTAAATGTTGCACGATTGAAGTTCGCATCGGAATCCAACAAACTTTCAATTTCAATTACGCATTTTCTTTTTTTTATCATAAATAATGAATCTCAAACGTTTTTTCGTAAATCGATGTATGAAAATTCCTAAAAATGGAAATTCAACAAGTTTAATTAAAATTGACCTAAAATTGACCTTCGATGACGATTTTCCTCAGCACGGTTCTTTTTATGTTTATCAGTTTAATTTCGTGACGAAATGATTATCAATAATTCCGAAATATATTCTGGTTGATGACGAAGTTTGCCTCTTTGGAATGCACCGAACATAGTTTTTCAAGTTCCCAAATTTTGTTCGAGCGAATTTGACACTTACCGAACCCAAACAAACCTAAACCATTTTTTCTCGTTTTATTTAGTAATGTACATATAAATTGCAAGAAACGTTTTTGGATAATAAATAAAATTGAGAATCGATTTTTTTCCAAACCCAAACAAGCCCAAATCATGTTTTCCTCTTTTTACGTAGTAATTAACATACAAAATGCACAAAAAAAAAAAACGTTTTCGTATAGTAAAGAAAATTAAGAATCGACATTTCCCGAACCCAAACATCGCAAATTATTTTTTTACTTACTAATTTACATATAAAATCAAAAAAACCTTTTTAGATAATAATGAAAATAAAGAAACGAAATTTCGTGCTGGAAGTGAATAGTAAAAATATGATGAACGACGTACTTTTCGTCGGGAGTAGAAACGCCCACGAGGAATCGTTCCGATTCGTCATACCTGTTCGAATAAAAGTCGAATCGCTCCTGGGGCTCGCGAAACGTTGAAATATTCATGCACTCGAGGGGGACGGGGTGCAGGCGTCACTTTTTTCGTACGAACGCAAACGGGAACATTTGCTTCAAGCTCCTCTCCCTTCCTCTTACCCCCTCTTTGTCGCCAATTAATTTTTACGCTTGCTATCTTATTTTCACGATTCCCTGGGAGAACATCCCCTCCGACGATATCACGGAATCCTCGCTTGGCTAGAACCGGCTTGGAGATGTTTACGTCCCTCTTAGTCGTAGCTTCCTCAAGGTCGAGCACGATTGGTGAAGGCCGAGGATCGTAACCCGTGAGAACTAGTCGCGCGGGTGGCTTCTTCGTGTCTACCTTATGGTTTTTCAAGAAGTTTCCTCTTAACTTCCTCCCCCTCCCTTTGCCCTTATCTTTCCCTTCATCTTTCCTTTATTCCTCTTTCTCTTCGAATTTGCATCGTTCTTCGTCTCGTTCCGTCACTCCGTAACCCTCTTCTCTCTCGTATCCAATTCGAAACTTGACATTGAAGTTTTCATCGTTGAAATGCGTCGAAAATGTTTTTTTTTTAATTTAATTTATAAATTTGGCTATTTACGATAATCGAGGAAATATTTTCGAAATTCTCAGTCGATGATTCACAATTCTACGAGATTAATTTTTATACCGATAAAAATAAGTGGAGATTTGTATGAAGTTTAATTAATTTAAATATTACAATTATTTACATTTTTTATTTGATTTATTTTGATATATAATTATTTAATAATAATAAAAATGAACTTGGTTCGAACTCTGCCAGAGCCTTGTTTCTTCTTTTACTTATTTTTATTAAATTGAAGTTTCCAACGTTTTAATGTAAAGACCTCGAAATATTATTATTTTAAAATTTTTCGATTGTTTTTTTCGTTACGGAAATTGTAAAGAAAAAGCTTTAATAATTTTTCAAGCCACATTTAGAAATTTGGGATTTGAAAGTGTGAAGTAAATGATATTTCGTTGCGTTGCAACGATGCAAACGTCAAACCCATTCTTTTTCTCTCTCTCTCTCTCTTTCTATATCGTCACTTCATACTCACCCCTTTTCTCTCTCTCTCTTTTTCTCTCACTCGCTCTCGTTTTCTGTCATGCCCGATGCTCGACATCATACTGGACAATTAACAAAAAAAAAATTTCTGAATGACTCTGCGGGTACTCGTCGGTCCCTCCTTTCGCGCGGAGGGCCATTTTTATTGATCTCTTTTGTTCGGTTTTTTTTTTTGGCTATTCTTTCATTTATCCATTTTCATATTTTTAATAATCTTTTTGTTTCCACGTTGGCTCTGTTTTCACACCAGGGAGGCTATAAAGTCCCGTCGGTTTGGACATTCGCCCCACTCGGCCAACTTCTCGCGATTAATCCACGATTCTCGATTGGACAACCGCGAGTGCCCCAAATGTGTTCGGCCGCGATCATCTTTTTTTTCGTTTCGCTCTCTTTCTCATTTTCTCTCATTCTCTCTCTTTCTCTTTCTTCTTACTCAGAACGTTCCGGAGTCCTTCTACATCTCGACCCTCCAATGCATCGGAATCTTTTTTTTTCGTGGGCCCCGTCACACCCTTGAAAATAAAAAAATCGTTTTTTTTTTAATGCTCGATCCGTGTCTCCTGGTTGGTTAATTTTCACACATTTTCATACTTTATCGAAATGTTTGTTTTTGTGAAATATTTTTGAAAATCGGACCGTTTTTTATTGCAAATTGACAGAATTGAGAATTATACTTTGTTTTTTGGATGAACTCTCGAAGCCTCGTTTCCTCTCGTTTTCGGAGTTCAATCAACTCTTCGTGAAACACATAATTAATTTTTTTTTTTCTCATGGACGTTTAAGAAGTAACGAACGAAATAAAAAATAATTAATGAAGGATGTAATGAGAGAAAAAAAGAGAGAGGAAAGAATAATTGACGTTTTTGCGGATCAAGGGTGTGGGGCAGCCTCATAACGCATCTCACGTTTCATTGCATCACGCCTCATCTATCTTTTCTGTCTTTCTCTATGTCTATCTTTCTCTTTGTCAGCTGCGGTTCGCTCTACGGTCTCGTTGCTTTGGTACCGACGTGCTTTGGTTCACGCGCTTTCCTTCCTAAAAAAAAATGAAATTTTTATACGACACTGCGAAAACGAAATAAAAAATGTGGCTCGCTATTTTTGGTGACGAAAAGATTGAAAAAAAAAATTAATAATAATAACAACGATATCCGTTTCCTGATTTATTTTCCGTACGTTGCTTTGAAGGAGATCAGTTATTTCGTTGAATCATTTTTTTTTTCAATCTTTCTTTACTATTGATTTTCCGTTGATGTTACCCGAAGTTACTCGTAATCGTATATTTCGCATATTGTACTTCCGTTCAATAAATCAATATACTTCCGGTCGGTGGGAAAAACGTTATCAGTATTGTCCGTTTTTGAGGACCTTTTTTTTATATTCTTATCGAAGCGCAAGATCATCATGAAAATCAAAAAAGCAAAATAAAAATAATCGAAGAGTACTTTAATTTTTGATATGCATTCGCGATTTTTTTGTTTGTATTGTTTAACCCCTTTTTTTCACGTACGAAGTCAGACGAGAAACCAAAGTATTTTTATTATTCGCTGACGATTGTCGCACGGAAATTTGCGCGATAAACGTCGTGATTGAATTTGGGTATGAAAATCATGGTCTTTTCCGAAACGGGAAGACGAATCGACCGATTAATTGGCATTCACTGAAGCGCCTCGTTTTTTGTACGTTAACCGAGGTTGCGGTGATGTACGTGGCTAAGCCATTGACAGCCAAGAATATTCAATGGCTGACTGTAACAATAAAGTGCCTGGTCTCGTTTGAAACGAAAAAATTTAACGAGTCGTGAAATATTCGATAGGAACATTTCGTTGCTCTTCGTTGCAAATTTAATTCCCAAATTTTTATTTTTATTCAAAAAGTCAAATCTTTCGTAAAATTTGTTCACAATAGCTAAAAATATGAAAATACGTACTGAAAGTTTATATTTGAGAGGTTAGGATTTCGTAAAGTTGCGATTGAACATTTTGACTCGAAAACAAATCGTTCGTAGTTTTCGAAAGAAATAAAATCAACACGTAACATTTTTCGAGCGACTTTTAATTTCTAATACTTTGCTTCACGAGCGTAGCGACGGCATACCCGGCTGGCGAACACGTGCAACCGCCGAGTCTTTCCTTCTCATCCGCTCGTGAAAGTTACGAATGAAAGTTTGCCTAAATCATTGCGAAACCGTGTGAAGATATTGCTCTCCATGAAATTCGCGTGTGACGCGAATAAATTCTTTTTTTTTGCCTCCTTAACCTTCTTCGATATAATCCCTTCGTAAACCCTGATAAGACATTGGTTCTCACGAGGTGTTTTCGATAATTCGGGGACCCCAAGAGTGTATCTCTGGCATTGGTGTTCCACCGTTGGAACGCAGCGAAATTACTTTTTTCATCTTTCCTTCATTCATTTTCAACATTAACGGAAATTTCATTTTTTTTTGCAAAGGTCGTAAATATCGCATAAAAATACGTAAAATCCACAGCTTGGTTTTCGCAACGAAAATTCTCAAAAATTTCCGTTGCGTTTGTTTGGTTCAAACATTATCCAAAATTTCATTCTTTGCTTACAATGCTCGTAAATAGCATATATATAAACAAAAAAAAATAAAGTCGAGGATTCGGAAAGAACGAATTTCCGTTGCGTTCCAATGATGCAAAGTCGATCGAGTTTTGAACGACGCAACGTGAGTGTCGGAAAAATAAAATTTCGTTCGGCAGGCGAAAACATCAAGGGTCTAGAGGAGTAAAAAAAAAAGTATAGGAAAGAACGAAAGAGTAAAGGAGTAAAGAATGCCTCGAGTGACGGCCCCGTTAGCCCGTTTGCCCCGGTCGGTCCGTTCCCTCGCAACAACGAGAGGACCGACGATAAAAAAAAAAAGCGGTGTACGTACTTAAATGGTTGATTTTGGTTTGTGTCTTGTTCGGATGAATTGCAGACGTGAGTCCACATCTGATATTCAAGAACGGAATGACCCCGACCCTGTGGCCTCAGGACGTGCCGTTTCCACCCGAGGAAGGAAAGGAGGAGGTAGCGTCGACTTTCGGGGACGGTGACACGCAATCGGGCGCGTTCAGTCCATCGCCGGACGGTAATTCGATACAGTATCCGGCGTACTTCAAGGACCCGAAGGGTGGTAATCACGGTGTGTTCGGTGCTGGTGGACCGAGCAGTTTCGGCGCGCTGCAATACATAAAGCAACAGCAGCAGCAGCAGCAGCAGCAACAGCAGCAACAGCAGCAGCAGCAGCAGCAGCAAGGAGGCGGTGCGGGAGGAGCCGGTGGAAAATCTTGTCTTCCGGACGTGATACAGCACGGTCGGTCGGCGGGTATGCCTCTTTACGTACGTTGTCCGATATGCCAGAAGGAATTCAAGCAAAAGAGCACCCTCCTTCAGCACGGTTGTATACACATAGAATCGAGGCCGTATCCTTGCCCGGAGTGCGGCAAGAGATTTCGTCAACAGTCACACTTGACGCAACACTTGCGCATACATACGAACGAAAAGCCATACGGTTGCGTATACTGCGGAAGAAACTTTCGTCAGCGCACGATATTGAATCAACATTTGCGCATACACACGGGTGAAAAGCCATACAAGTGTCAGCAGTGCGGTAAGGATTTTCGTCAAAAAGCTATATTGGATCAGCACACGAGAACGCATCAGGGTGATAGACCATTTTGTTGTCCAATGCCGAATTGCAGACGACGCTTCGCCACCGAGCCCGAGGTCAAGAAACACATCGACAATCACATGAATCCACACGCTACTAAGGCGCGAAGAAATTCCAGTAGCGAGACTAAACCACCTAATACACCGACCGGATTGGGTGGTCCTGTGCCAGCTGTGTCGCGGGGTTTAACGCCTACGGTCGTTAAGCCCGAATTGTACTTTCCACAGTGTTACGCCCCGGCATTCAATCATCATCCCCCCGTATCGACTACGCAATTCTCTGTTGGACAGTCGAACGGTGTTGTTGCCGGTGGTGTCGGTGGTGCAGGAAGTGAATTCAAACCACCAACGGGACTTCCGCCTCAGTGACTAGCCGTCCATCCTGCCGCCTACTAGCAAGCAGGAATACCTATCAAGTTTCAGCGTCGACCAACCGCTAACGGCGTTCCTTCGAATCGCTCTTGCGTTACCGGTAACCCCGAGATTACCCCGACGCCGATTAACGTTATCGCGGCGAACGCGACCCCTGACGCCTCGACACCGCCGACGCCGCCGTCGGCGGAGTCCTCCGAGACACCGACAACGGCGTCCTCGTCGTCGCCGTTGTCCTCCTCGACGGTCTCGTCGACGGTGTCCTCGTTGTCGTCGTCGCCCTCCTCCTCCTCCTCCTCCTCCTCCTCCTCCTCCTCCTCCTCCTCCTCCTCCTCCTCCTCGTCGTCGTCGTCGTCGTCGTCGTCGTCCTCGTCGTTGTTCTCCTCGTCGACGTCGTCGTCCTCGTCGCTAAGGTGTCAGACACTACAGCAACATTACCCGTGACATTTATCGTGCATTTACTAGGAATCTTGTCTTCGACCTTTTTTTTTCACACTCAGCTTCTTCGATACACCTTTTGTTCTGGTTTTTTTTTTCGTCTTTTTTTTCCTTTCGCTTCGTCGATTCGTTCGTCTCATCAGTTTTTTTTTCACACCCGCGCGCAAACGTGTTTCTTTTTTTTCTTTTTGCAACGCGTAGAAAATTTTGTTCACCGATTCTTTTCACTCGTTCCGTTTGTTGCCCGATCCTTTGAAGTTTTTTTTTTCTTTGTTTGATCATTATTATTTCGCTCGTTCAATTCGACGGTGAGAGAGGAGGCGCGGGGGATACAAAAAAAAACGAAGAAAAAAAAACGAGTGTGTTTGATTTTCCGGTAAAATCAGGAGACGTCGCTGCTGCGATCGCGGGTGCCGAGACACTTGTGAAACAATCCTCGGCCCCTAAGGACCATCCGTTTTGCATATTCCTGTTTTTTTTTCTTTTTTTTTTCCTTCTGCGATTACGCGCATTAAATATTTTTAATGATCGTTCAAACGCGTTTCTCTCCACCCCTCTCAAATTTCCCAGCCTCCATACCCCACCTTAAACGGGTTGAAAATGTTCGATTTCGACCAGACTGAAACGATTGTGATACCATATTTAACTTGCCTATGTTAAAAAAGGAAGAGAGAAAGGGAGAGCGAGCGAGCGAGAGAGAGAGAGAGAGAAACGAGCGAGATTTATATCAAAAGAGATAGAGTGAGAGAGAGAGAGACAACAAGTAAAGCTGAGTGTGTGAAAAAAAAACTTGGAAGAGGAGGAGAATGCGAATGAGGGAGGAGACACCTGTAAATATGTAAAACTTGAACTACTTACCCGTGGGCGACAGAGAACGAGAAGAACAAAAAGAAATAAGAGGGAAGCGCGATTTAACAGAGAATAGACGAGAGGAAAGAAAAAAAAAAGCTGCTGCCGATGATGAGATGGGAAATGCCGAAGCGAAGCCGAGACGAAAGTACGACGAAGCGTAAGGAACATCCGAGAGAGACGAAACAAAAGCGAAAAATAATAGTCGAAAAAAAACAACAACAACAAAGAAAATTGCAAACACGTGAGATGGAGAAATTTGAACGAAAGAGCCAGAGTGAAAGAGGGGGGGAGAAAGTGAGAAAAAATACGGAGAGAGAGAGAGAGAGAGAGGAAGGAAGAAGGCGAAACCGAGAGAAGTAATTAAGTAAACGATAACGAAAGGAGTAACGATGAGATAGAGATATGTATACGCGGACGTAATTTCCCACTGTGCTAGAAACGAGAAATGCGCGAAGAGTCTCTCTTGCGTCATGACCGATTGACAAATGATTAAGATTTACGAAGTGAAGAAAAAAAAAAGAAGATAAAAGGTACGAGACGAATTCTTGTATACTATTATAATATTTGAATGTATATTTATACAACAGGCAATTCTATCTATACGATACGATATTTTGATTGGTTTAAAAACGAGGGAGCGAGAGAGAGAGAGAGGGAGAAGGCTAAAGAGGAAGTGAAAAACGACGGATAAGAAAACGTGAAAAAAAAAAATGAAATCAGATTGGTGCTGATAACTAGGTAAGAAAAATGAAGAGAAGAAGAGAGAAGGCATACAAACATTGATGGAGGGAACGCGGAAAAAGAAAGGCTGAGAACACTTGTAGAGTAGTGCGTAAGTTAAATAGGATCGAAGATAACGACGAGGAGGAAGAAAAGCAGATTTAAAAAAAAATGAACAGAGGATTAATAGTCGATAGCTCGATATATAACTCGTGGCTCAACTCGAGGACCTTTTTTGCTGTCCGCTCATCGAATTATATATATAATTAATATATATGTCATAAATATATATATATATAATTATATATATAATTAATATCATCATCTGTAAAACATTTAGTGGCAATACTTAAACGAGGAAAAGCGTCGAGATATAAGATAAGTACGAAACAAGAAAAGAAGAACAAAAACAAAAAACAGCAACATCCACAACACGTCGAGACACACAGATCGAACGCCTTGGAAAGGCGCGAAGTGAGGTGGAAAAAAAAAAACAAGAAAATGAAAGAATAAAGAGTACACGTACACACGATGCGAAACACACAGACACATTTTACGTGCTAGAAACGATAGTCTTTTAAATTTTCTATACTAAGACGTGTGATCTCTCTAATTACTGTACATTATATAACATAACAAACAACAAAAAACAACAAAAACGATGATCTATTATAATTAATATAGATACGGAGTTTATAATTACGCATTAGACGATTTCTCTGTAGTCTTATCGTTTTAGACAGAAAGATCGGGAGAGAGGGATATGGAGAGAGAGAGAGAGAGAGCGTGAGAGCGAGTATTTGGGAGATGAGTAATTTTGCGGCCATATTTGCTGTGGCCTGTTCGTAGTGCCTCGGAATTGCTGCTCGCGGCAGTGATTTGATCGTATTTTAGGAATGGTATATTATTAATATTGAAAACTGCAATTACTATCGGTACTCTTGATCCAGTACTAAAAATCCAAACACACAGACACACACAATACACGTACACGCAAACACATCGTGTCATAAATTGTCACGCTAAACGACTAAATTATATTGTATAGAGAGAGTGCGAATGCGAGAGAAAAAGAGAGAGAGAGAGAGAGAGAGAACGTAAAGCATCCAAGGGTCAGGCCCCAAAGTTTCAAAATTGCTTTGTCGATGTGATCGTGGCTCCTTGGTTCAAATAAACGAACAAATCGTAACACAAAAAATGAAACAAGAAATAGTGAGAGCAGGAGACAGAGCGACAGAGATAGATAAAAGAGGAAAATTAATAATAATAACAATAATAATAATAATAATAGTGATAATAATATTAATAATAATGATTAAAGAAAAACAAAACGCATACGGGACGAGACTCGATTATTATTTCTTTTTTTAAATTATGTTCGGTTAAAAAAAAGTCTTATCCTCCAACCGGTGCAATCACTATATATATATTTGTATAATAAATGTATGTATGGTGTACAAAAGCGTGCGAAGACACACGACTCACTGTTATCAAAACTTAAACGAGCTCGCAAATTCAGATATACGTAAAAGTAGAACAGTGAGACAAACGGAGAGAGATAGAGGGAGGGAGAGAGAGAGAGAGAGAACGAGGGTGAATGACTGAGAGAGAACTTGTGCGAGAGATTGAAGATAAACGCGATCAAAAAGTGGGGTAGCTACTATAATTAACAAGATAAATAAACAAGAAGTCCTTATTGGTGTAATATAAAGAGTTATAGATCAATTCTCACGTTCTTGACGGTCGATCGTTTCTTTTTTCTTTCCATTCTCGTTTTTCGTATGTGCGCCTGCGCGTGTATTCCCGCGTTTACATATATATATATATATACGTTCACGCTCTCACAGACACGTTTATCACTTTTTACAACGACCCGTTCACACTTTTGGCAAATGTCCAGGCGGTTAAAGGAAAAACGACAAAAAGGAGAGGAGATAGAAAAATGAATATACGTAAAGAAGTGGATGAAGATTTTTGCCCGATATCGGTTTGGGTTTTCGCCATTTTTGCATCTTGCACATCTGGCGAAGAGACAAAGGCGAAACAAAAAAAAAAAGGAATCGTCGCGATCGAGGGTTTTTCGATATCCTCGAGTTACCGCATTAAGGACTCGTTTCCGTCGCTACGTTCATCGTTCCATGTACATAATTGACCGAAAGAAACGCACGCACACACACACGCGCGCGCGCGCACGCATCAATTTATCTTTTCTTTTTCTCCGTTCGAAACGAATATTTTCACTGGGCTTAAGGGCATGGCGAACATTGTGACACTCGAGTGCGAGAGAAATAGTCGAAATGTTTAAAAACGCGATTTTTCAATATTGAAACGTTTTTATCGAAAATGGCGACCGGGGGTCCCTCGCTGCCATCGTCATGAATGCACATAACAAATTTCGTATCGATTCGTTCAGCCGTTTGAGAGAATAGTGCTTTCAAAATTTCGAAGTGGACAGAGGCGTGTTCTCGGTTTCGTATAGCGATTTCTCAATGATTTAACATTTTTATCGAAAATGGCGAGCTGGAGGACCTCGGTGCCATCGTCATGAATGCACATAACAAATTTCGTATCAATTCGTTCAGCCGTTTGAGAGAATAGCGCTTTTAAAATTTCGAAGTGGACGGAGGCCCGTCGGAGGTTCGTCGTGCCCTTAACGTGTTGGCCAGCGATTCGCGAGTCACTGCGCACAGACAAGAACACAGTGAGAATAATGAAA
>JAPYZJ010005610.1:0-11944 GCA_030522765.1 Ophioninae sp. B BG-2022a
CGTCTTATTATGGCATCTCGTTGGAGTATTGATATTTACGGTTTTTTAATTCGTTTCGAATAAACGTCCATATTTTCTTATCTATTAATATTATGTAATATTTCATTTTCCCTAACCAGCATATTTTATACGTTTGTTTTCCGTGGAATGCCGTGACAGAGTGGCAAACCGAAATGTGGTCTCCAGAGAAAAAGGCCACTCTGTCACACTATTTTTTAAAAAACCGACGTTACAAAAGAATTTTTATTAGCCGGAAAGGAAACTTTAATTAGTTCTAATGAAAACACAGAAGCAACTTTTTTGTTTAATCCCACAGAAGTCACAATTATGTGTAGTTCAAAAACCAAAAAAAACGGAAGAACGTCGTTTTATTGTAGGTTAAAAAGAAGAACGACCCATGTGCGTGTTAACCAATGTTGGAGAAATGACATGGGCACTAAAATGTTGGTTATCTAACATGGACTATGTTGGAGAACTGAGATGAACACTAAAATGTTGGTTAACATAGAGAAGATCGACACAATCTAGCAAATTTTCGAAATCCGTTTGTTCACCGGACGGTTTTCGCAGACGCAGAGCTTGCCTGTGAGGAAACGTTTTCCGAGGCGTTTCAAGGGTCATTAGTTGCCCGCAATTTTATCCAGGGCCTGGTTTGGATTCCAACAGGTACCTCTATAGGAATGTCTTACTTTTGAAACCAGGCCCTTTAATGGACATATATTCGAAACCCTATTGGGTTTCCTGTTTGCGCTTGGATTATCCAATCTCGTCTCCGCAATATCCCTGTTATTAGTCCTATTAGGTCTTCACGTTTAGTAACATTAATTGGTACCCTGCTAGGTTATTAGCGTTACTAGGTTCTCACGTTTAGTAACATTAATTGGTAACATTATTCGTCCTCATGTTTAGTAACATTCCGATTAGAACCAATATATAGCCATAAAAACCCCCAATGTTCTTACATGACGTGAGATCATATTTAACATCTCAAGAGCTGTCGATACCGAATCCGAAACCCTTTGACCCCATCACTTCAGGTTCAACTCAGAAGATCAAATAACCCTGAAACGCACCAACACGAAGCAAATTCCTAATCCACAGTCAGACTGATCAATTGATACGGATAATTACCAGCGATATCATGTACATATCATAAAAAATGATAATTTTTGTATATTTCCTATGTATTCTAATAATAACAATAAAATAAAAGAGACCACTATCAGAGACCAATCAGGTCAGAAAGGTGGCTAAGTAATCAAGCAATTCTATTCAATCGTCAGTTTCTAAACTCCCCCTTCTGTAGATATTCAATTAAATGGGTTTTGGTTGGTTTTCTATTTTCTATTGGTTTTTGGTTTTCGTTTTCTTTGTTTTCTATTTTCTGTTTTCTATTTTTTCTATTTTCTATTTTCTATTTGTCTAGTTTTTTTTCTCGTTTTCTATTTTCTATTTTTCTAGTTTTCTATTTTCTAGTTCTCTATTTTCTATTTTTGGTTTTCGTTTTCTTGGTTTTCTATTTTCGTTTGCAAATTGACCACAAATTTTCCGGCTGAAATTTGTATGTCGGAATCGTTATTCTCTATTTTCTGTATATGCAGCTTTCTGATGGGGGAGTATGCTTACCCTCGAATCCTGCTACCCACGCCAATGGTGTTCAACACTTCTCTTTTGATTTCTCATTCCCTCTTTCGGATCTCTTTTCCCCTTCCCATTTCACTTTGTCTCCTTTTGGGTCTCTCCCCCTCCAACTCCCTTGCTCTCTCTCTCTCTCTCTCTCTCTCTGACTCGCATAGAGGACACGGAGGAGATTTTTCGCGGGTCACCGAACATGCCGGATCGCATACCGCGCTTCGTCAGCTTCCATTAATTGCTCCCCACGTGACATTATATTCCGATACCGATTTGCGTACGTCTTTTTTTTTTTTTAATTCTATTCTATGCTCCTCCCACACTTGATTACGAGAATCAAACTGTCGTGAGCAGGAAAAGCTCAGCCACAAAAAAAAAGAAAACTAAAATAGATCGGTAGTATCTTACCTATGAATGATAAAAAGTGTAGCATTATCGTAGAAAAAGCGCGCAATATCAAACATGTTCCAGACGTTTCAAGATTCCTTAATTTTCTTATTTTTTCTGTTTCTGTCTTATTTTTCTTTTTTTTTCCTTCTTATTTTGGGGTGGGGTAGGAAATCTGAACTTCGACTAACCAGAAGGCTCAAAATCCCGAGTTTGAATATTCCGAAACTACAAATTTTGTAAGTTTTTTTCGATTGTTTGGGTTTGTTTGAGTTTGTTTAAAATCAAGGGTTTAAAATCAAACTAACGAACCCCACCAAACCCATACAAATTCCGTGCTTTTGCTGGCATGATCTTTAGGAAATTTGTAGTTTCGGAATTTTGAGCCTTCTGGTCAATCGAAGTTCGTGTTTCTTATCCAACCTCCTTATTTTTATTTATTTTCTTTCTTATTTTTATTTCTTTTTCTTTCTTATTTTTATTTTTCGTTTCTCAATTTTCAAATCAAGCTGTCAGATTCGACCTATCGAGGCGTTCAATTATTTTACCTTGGTATAAGGACGGTTTTAAGGGCGAAGCTTTCTCTTCGAAATAGGACGACGCGACTAATTACGAAGACGAATTAGCCTCGTCGTACTTGGCTGAGCGATCGATGAGATGGAAAAAAGGGGGCTGCGTTGTCGACAGCTTGAGTTGGGTTGTCGCGCGAAAAACGTGAGAGCCGCTGTATGCCAAAACAAAAATCGAATGTACAAGGCAAGATTCATACGCAAAATTTTCTCCCTAGTTTAAGAGGCAATTCACAATTGGTCATTCCAAACACATTCAACAAAAAAAAGTAGCCATTCTTTCGATGAGAAATTACGGCGCTCTAATAGGTTGAAGACGTCTTTTATTTTGTTAAAACGTTTCGTGGTTGAACTTTTCTAATTTGTGATATGGAACGCAGAGCATAAGTTTACTAAATAAGTTGTAAATAAATTCTCACTACTAAAAAACGGAACATTAAATATGTTTTAAAAACTTCTTTCTGGTGTCATTTTTGAGCGAAGCTGCAGTAAACAATGAGTTAAGAAAAATAAGAAAAAAGCTAAGGGAAAAAAGAAAAAAAAAGATCAAACCTGTTTCTTATGTAGTTTGTAAATTTTTTAGAAGATATTTTCAAAGAAATCGCTCACCCTGTTTATTTTTGCCAACTATCAATTTTCTGTATTTTTTTCAATTATCAATTTTCTTTTTTTTTTTCAATTATCAATCTTCTGTATTTTTTCAATTATCAATTTTATGTATTTTTTTCAATTATCAATTTTCTGTATTTTTGTCACTTATCAATTTTCTGTATTTTTTTTCAATTATCAATTTTCTGTATTTTTTTCGATTATTAATCTTCTGTTCTTTTTTCAATAATTAATTTTTGCTGTTTTTGAAAAACAGACGTGCCAGACTTTTTTCTTAAATTCCAATCAATCGTAAATTTCCAATACGATGCACTCATTTTTATAAAGTCATTTAAACAAAATCGATGTTTTGAGCTAAAAACCGATTTGAGGATACCTCGTTTGATTGGATGTGCAGAGAAACCCGTTTCATTCGATGTATACAGCAGAAGCTCAATTTTGTGCTATGGAAATGCTGAGATTGCAACTAGTTAGCAGGCACAGAATTTCTTCCCTTATCACACTTCTCTTTCCGGTAGGAACGTTTTTTTTCCCTCATTCGCAGAAATTCTATACACCTCGCTCTATACTTCTCGGTTCTGTCGGTTCTTTTTTTTTTCGTTTCTCGCTCTCCTTTCCGTTTTCTAAAGCTTATTGGAACAGAGGAGGTAATATGAGAAATGCATGTACGGCGGTCCCACGCGGGCAGATACGTCCCAGTTTTCTCAATAAGAAAAACGCTGCTGCGAAAGCAAAGTGAGAAACGGAGAAACGGGAAAAAATTGCAAAGTACGTGCACCACCAGTCAGATACTGTAGAATCAAAGGACTCCTGGAATATCCGAAAGGAATGAACGAACAGTTTCGTCCATTACTTTTTCCATCTTTAACTGGCTACGTTAAAGATGGAAAGCCTTTAACGTTTTAAATCTTAAACCCAAACAAATCCCACGGATTTCTTTTTACTAGACCTCATTTTTCAAAAATCGTGGATTTCTTTTTACTAATAATTAAAATATTATAAGTAAATTCCGTTTTTAACAGGCAACGTTAAAGATGGAAAGTCTTTAACATTTTAAACCTTAAACCTAAACAAATCCCATGGATTTCTTTTTACTAGGCCTAATATTTAAAAAATCGCGAATTTCTTGTTACTAGAATAAATAATTGAAATATCATGGATTTCTTTTTACTAGACCTAATATTTGAAAAATCATGGATTTCTTTTAAATCCACCTAATATTTAAAAAATCATGGATTTCTTTTTCCTACACCTAATATTGTCGATATAAAAAAATGAACATTTCTCAATATGAATTTATTATTAAATTAGCTATTTGCAACGCTGAATATGTACGCCATGATCCAGAATTGTTGATTCGCGTTTCCCTAATTTTGGATGAACTTTTTTATGCCACGGTGTATCGAGTAATACCTTGACCATTAAGGGGACCAAAATTGTTTATCTTCTTCGAACGTGCCCTCTCGAGCCACGAAGATTCATAACGTTGCAGATAAAACCTCTAATTTTCAAACTGGAGACTTCCTTTTCCCGAATGGATGAAACGATACGAAAATGAAGAAAAATAAATAACGCTAAACGGTCAGCGTTTGATTCGCGACGGTTCATCGAAGTTGGTGATCGATACTCGTCGAAGCGATTGCAATGGTACGAAGAGCGAAGTCTGTACGCGATTGACGCCGACCAACTACGGAACTGCGCGTCGGTCGATTCTCCACGCATATGCAGAACCCTCCCGATCGATTTCTATACGTCCCCACTCGGCTCGTTTCCATCTGTCAATTCGCCGCTGGCACGGTTTCGGAATTCTGCGTGGTCGAAC
This sequence comes from Ophioninae sp. B BG-2022a, assembly GCA_030522765.1. NCBI lineage: Eukaryota > Metazoa > Arthropoda > Insecta > Hymenoptera > Ichneumonidae > Ophioninae sp. B BG-2022a. The sequence goes on from JAPYZJ010005610.1 coordinate 5,020, forward strand.
TAACATTTCGATTTAAGGTCTTAGTGGATGGACCGTCGAGCAAAAAGCTAGTCCAAAATGAAAAAAATCCAATTGTGGATTCACAAGTCCAGATCATATCGTACATATTTACTTTATCTTATAAAAAGCTCATTCAATTAATCCGTAATGGTCACACGTCCTGTATGCCACGTAATGGTCACATGGGGTACAATGGACCCCACGTCGAAAACTTGTTGCTATTTCCGTTCTACTTGATTTATTGACGCGAATCTTACACGAGTATTCTATTTCATATGTTTTTCAAGTAATACAATCGTTTTTTCTTTCGTTTGAAAATTTTAATATGGTGAAAAAACATTCGGAAAAAAAAGAACAAAAACACCACAATTTTTATTGAAAAATTCATATACAGTTTGATTGTTGCGATATAGCAAAAAAACCTACGCTATGTTACTCTTGAAATAGTATATTTTTAAGAAAAATATATAAAATTTCTTGAACAGCACTATTTGCTACCAATATAGTGTTGGAGTAGGTTCAGACAACACATGACAGCACAAGTTCGATTCTCAATCCCTAGTGATTATTACGGGTTAACATAACAAATTAACACGAATAAATCTTTGCTTTCCATATGCAATAAAAATTCAAATAAAATTCGACGACCCTAGAACCAGCTTTAGTGTAATTTTGTCAGGGAATGTACATTAGGGTGGACCCTAATGGGGATGTTGACGAATTTCGACGACCCCCAAATAGGTTCGAAATAAATAAATTAAAAAATGTCAAAAATTCCATGGCTGTAGTCCAATGGGAAAACGTGTCTCTAAACTTATTTTGTTTCGTATTTGAATAACATGGGATTTTCAGACTAATTCAGTAATTATTTATTTAAGTGCTTCTAAGCTTTGAAAAATAAATATAATTCATATAAATATATTCTCAATTTACTAATACCTATACATTAATGGCTCAAAACGAGTCCAATGATACAAGTCCTTTTAGCTCATTTTTTCGAAGGCCTAAAAAAATATTTGAACCAATCGTTGTTTTTGGAGACGAGTCTTCAAAAAATGTTTGCTTTCCTAAAAGTGGGTATTCGACGGCGACTGTTTCGAACAGCTGATATACTTTCGGCCTATCTGTGGACGCATGAGCACACCGCTCATAGTTTCTCTTCGGTCTATCGTTTCCGCTTTGTCCGACCAGGTTTAAGAGCTTTCCGGTGGCTTTATTGCGAATGCTTTTCCATTGACCTTCTCGTACACGTTGATACACGTGACTACAAATGGTACGGAGAGATGGGCACCCTCCGGAGGATTTTCATTTCCAACCCAAACAATGCCCCACTGAAGAGTCAGAGATAATGACGTGGTCCAGCTGTGGGCGAACGCTCGTTAATCCGAAAATCCTCAATAGAGCCAGTCGTCAAATAAAAATCAGGCGTTCCTCTCGTGTCTCGTGAATATTTTATTCGCAGTGAGGTATCTGACCCATCTAAGGCCCAGTGTCTAATAAAGCCCACGTTTTAAATATCCAAAATTACGAAGTCAAATTGATCGAGCTCTCATCGTCGATTGTCTAATTTTGAATGGTCGCAATTCCCATAGCAACCTCCGCGCTGTGGCGAACCCAAACAAATTTGCAGTCGATAAAAGGCAACGGCAAATTTCTTCAATTTTGACGTAAAAAAACTGCCGAAAACAAAAAATGTTTTCAATATTACTTAGTGAATCTTTATTCTAATTATATGTAGTGGTTTATCAGTGCTATACACGTTCTTATCAAAATTTAAGTTAAAAATTGAAGATTATATATATTTAAAAAATTTTTTTTGTACGAAGTTACAATGCGTATATCCTTATTAAAAAAATAGTGGTCTGAATAAGGCCCAGAAGACGCTTTTTCAAAAAAAGCTTATAGTTAATAGTGAACATTGTTTTCTGAACCAAAATTATTATTAATACGTTGATTATTAACCAAATCATTAAATAAAAATTTTCGTTTTGTTTCAACATTCATAGTTTTTTTTCTACTTAGAAACAAATAAGGTGGGCCTCACATTGTTGAGGTACTTTAGATAGAAATGACTGGAAAAAAAATATTATTAAAAATAACGTTTCGACGAAGAGTCATTTTTTTATTTTCTCGCTCGACCCTTCGCGACTCGTTCATTCAAGCTGGATAGTTTTTACGTTTTTTGCTTTCCGTTTTTTCCTCGCGCTTCATCGAACCAAAGGGGGGTTCCGAGTTTGCTCCAGTTGTTTGTGTAGAAGAAGACTCTGGTGTTGCGTCGCATCCCAGTATGCGTCCTATCACGACCTGTGCTCGGTTCGCTTCGCTCTCCTGCGTTGCTTATAAAGTACACAGAATGGATGTAGGTATTATATAATGGGGGAATTGTGATAGTGGAGCCCGAGATGCTCGACGCGTGTTTTCATCCCTTAGCTCAACCGCTGGAAGAACGTTTGTGTTCTAATTACATTTTCGACCTTTGTCATATACACCACTCGTGTGTACCATACGAATAGATGAATGATGGAGACTCGATGGAATCCGATTATTCTATGGGATCTATTTTCATTGAAAATATGAAACTCTGGTTCAAAAGAGATAGTCGACGTTTTCCAAAATCACGATTTTTCGAAAATTAAATTTTTTGTAATTCTGTACTTTGCAGCTTTTTTTCGAAAAACGGTCTTCTGTTTTTTTTTTGCCAATAAATAGTTTAATTCTGTTATGAAAAAACGATATTATTGATGCGGGAGAAGGTTCCTCTAAATTTTGAATTTTTGAATGGCCATGTTTTACAATTTTCTCAATTTTGGTAATTTTCGTATACCGTTTGGGTTAAAGGAGACCACTTTGTTTCGTGGCATCGAGGCAGAGCAAAATGTAAACACATATTATTTGTTTGGGTGTGTTTGGGTAATATAACTGACCCAGACCGAATTCAAAATTGATGGGAACCTTCTTCCCCATCAATAACACCATTATTTATAACAAAGTAAAGGTGTTTATCAGCAACAGCATTTATTTAATTAATCATTGGATTTATATAATTGATAATTAAATTTCCTCAATTGTCAATTAATTATCTCGAAATGTTGCTTTTCATTAACTGGTCGTCGGGACACTGCAGTTCCTCTTCATAAAATATGATATCGTAAATTTAAATCATAATTAAATTTATGTAATTTATAATTGCATTTATGGAATTATTAATTACACTTATGTGATTAACAATTACATTTATTTAATTAATCATTCTATTGCTTTAATTATCAATTAATATTAATAATCTCTTATCATTAATTATCAATTAATTATCATTAATTGAGAATTTTGCGGAATCGTTACTCAATGTTTCATTAGTCGTCCCGATTCACGGTTCTGGGATTATCAATAATGCCAATCCCTCCTTCCCCCTTCACTTCCAATATCTTCAACAAATAACCGAAGAGTCGATCCAATCCATTAATAATCGAATCGCGTGAGGCTGATCAAATACGAGATTCGAGACAAGAATTTGGCGTCGATCGACGAGGAACGGAGATACCTACTAGACGACCAAAACTCTCCGAAGGACCACGAGTGATTAATCGTTCCCCGTTGCTCCTCGAAAACCCTAGCCTCTCATTCGACCATACCTCGTGATTATTTTGTTCAACGAGGTGGAAAATATCACTGTCACGTGGTGACGAATAGTTCCTCGCTAATTGGCTTTATCGCTTTGCGTATCGGTGTAGGATTGGTAACGCGTCGGCTCGATTAATTATCGGTGAGCTAGCCACGTTTGGGATCGTCAAGTTTGTTGCTTCGATCAGCGATCCACCGGTGATCGAGCTGAGCGAGAAACGAACTTAAAATAAACTTAGATTGTTATTTAAAGTCTTAGGACACCCTAGAAACCAAAAAAAAACACTTTTTGTCATTCGTTTTTAACCCAATCATAAAATAGGTAAACATTGCAAAATGAATTTGTATTGATTTAAAAATAAATTCTAACATTCATCGGAATTACAAAGTAATTTTGCCACATTTCTACGTATTTTTCCATATCATATTTGAAGTCCCAAAAAGTGTTGTATCCATCTCAAAAAGACGAAACCATAAGATAACTAAAAATTACAAAACGAATTTTAATTAATTAAAAAATAAACCCTAAAATACATCGAAATTACCAAGTAATTTTTTCACATTCCAACGAATATTCCCATATACCGTAAAAAGTCCTAAAAAAAATGTAGTGTCCATCTAAAAGGGACAGCTTGAGGTACATTCATCGAGTATCGATGTACCGTCAGCATGTCTTTTGCAACACTCGTTTTCTCCTTGATTTATCGCGTCGTCTCTGTGATAGCGATACATGTATATCCACCGTGCATTAGCCGCTATACGTTAATCAAGGCAACTCCCAGAAACCAAGCGACCCTCTCCCCATTCTGTATGTTATCCGCGAACTGTGTTCATGACAGCTTTGCTAACTCGATGGAAGTTGAACTACGAGAATCAGAATCATCAAGTATTCTCGGTCTCCCTCCCTCCCCCTTCTCTCTCTCTCTCCTCTGCTTTCAACTTAGCTGTGCGTTGATCGCGTCATCTTTCACTGTCACGTGACTCGAAGAATCGTTAACCGTTCTCTAGCAAGGTTGGGGGATAAGCCTGGAGGGTTAAATTCCTCTGGCTCATTACGTCAGTTGAATATCTTATAGCTGCTCGCTTGATACGCATCCCTAACTTTTGTACAAGGTCTGCTTCCAGCTGAGTAATCTGGCAGAAGACTAAAAAAAAATGATAGATTTGCGCCACGTAATGGTCACACGGGGTACAGTGGACCCCACGTCGAAAACTTGTTGCTAAATGCGTTCTACTTGATTTGTTGACAATCGTTTTTTCTTTCGTTTTCAAATTTTAATATGGCGAAAAAACAATTTAAAAAAAACCCAATTTTCATTGAAAAATTCATATACAGTTTGATTTTTGCGATGAGACAAGAAAACCTACGCTATGGTACTCTTGAAATAGTATATTTTCAAGAGAAAAATATAATTTTCATGAACAGCACTATTTGCGTACCTGCGAGATAACTGAGGCCATTTTGATCATCGCCACCGATTAAATAGTGTTGGAGTAGGTTCAGACAACAACACACGACCGCACAAAAATTTGTCTGGGGTCCACTGAACCCCCTAGTGACCATTACAGGTTAAACTAGAAAACTTTTTTTTCTAATTGCATCGATGATTTAAAAAAAAAGACAAATATTGTATCGTTCGACCAAAACACATAACGAGATTCTCACAGAGTACCGTTGACGCACTTCGTCCCGTGAGTCACGTGTTTTGTTTTTCTTTTTTATCGCGTTCTTTGTCCTCGCAGAACACTAGTTAAACGCGAGTTCGTTTTTTGCCAGACAAAAGAACAAGGGTATCTCTTGGCAACTAAAAGCTTTTCTATTTCATCTCACGTTTGTTTTTTCCCGATACTCAAGGACGCGTTGCTCTTGTGTACTTGCAAATCCAACGGAGCGACGTAATCGTCCCAAGCTAAAGAATTTTACGATCCCTTTGACCCTATCCTCAACAGTGTCGTAAATAACAACGCTCCCTCGCTGGAAAAAGACCCTTCGATGGTGCTCTCGTCAGTCTCATTTCTCGCATGATATTTGTTTTCGCGTATGTATATACCGAGGTTTATAACGTGAGTAAATCCGACAACGGCTCTTGTCAGAAAAATAGGAAAATATGAAAATCGCTTGGAAACCTTTCGATCTACTTAACTCGTCGTCTGGAATAGTGTTTTTAGCACCTCCCATCTGTAAACGTGGGTCATTTCTGTCCCACCCCTATTTAACTAACTTATTACGGTTTAAAAAATCTGAAAATATATCTGCTGTTGTTACAAACCTTCTACTTTATGCACCAATCATAATACTACAGCATACAATTTTTGTTTATATATATATATATATATATATATTGTGACGTTGCGTCACAATCGCTCAGGCTTCGGCGCTGGCTCACACATAACCCCTTATCTCCCTCCCCTCCCAGAATAGCCCCCCCCCCCGCTCGAGAAGATCCAGGAAAAGAGGCAACAGCATCCTTGGACCAGCCACCAACGTCATTCCAGCCACAGTCCCTCAGCGGGGAGTCCACCATCCCGCGGAGGCGCCGAGCCACCAGCCGTCAGTCCCCGCTAGTCCCGCCAAGCCAAACGGCGTGAGGCTGCGAAAGCCGTCCGAGCCACCAGCGCATCGCCCGCCCGAGTACGAGTGAGAGAGAGAGAGAGAGAGAGAGAGAGAGAGAGAGAGAGAGAGAGAGAGAGAGCTGCCCGTCGCGGGACCGAGTCCCCCAACGTCACGCTGCTACCATCCATCGTCGTGCGGAGATGTCATTATAGAGCAAAGCCCTGTTTTCCCCAAATCCCATTCTCGATAATTACCCGCCCTACCCCCCGAGATCGATCGCGTTATCGATCGCCCCGAAAATTATCCTTGCCCGCCGGGGAGGTGCTGCCCCCCATCGAGACGCCCAACAACCCCGTCTCGAATTTCAAGAATTTTGCGAGCACGCGGTCGCAGCGTGAAAAATTATTCGCCAGTTAGCATCGAGCCTTAGCAAGAGCAAGACCCCCTTTTGAGCGTTAGCGATTTTTCGAGCATTTCCGTTTTTTTTTTTGTTATTACATTTAGTTTTATTGTGCCTTTAGTTTCTTTTTTTTTGCGTTATCTTGGCGTTTTTTCGTTTTTTTCTTTTCTTTTTTTTGTGTGCGCGTGTGAGTGCGAGTGCGAGAGAGAAAGTGAGGAAGCCTGCCGCCCGCAGTACCGCCCCGTTCTTTTTGGAATAGCCGAGATTCAGCCCGGTAAGTTCCTCGTTTTTTTGCGACGTCCGCCGCCAAAGTTCCCGCAATACCTTTCTTTTTATCTTTTTTTTTATAT
>JAPYZJ010005611.1:0-11564 GCA_030522765.1 Ophioninae sp. B BG-2022a
TAACACTCGATAAAACTCGCATAACAATCACCAACAATGTACTAACAATTGATTGGTATACGAATAATCGACGTTTTGCAGATATTCAGTTGTTTTACGATCGAACTCGCTCCCGACCACAGTATCAGTGCTGCCATCTACGTGTCGTCACCATGCACTGTAAGAGCGGAAAGTTTTTTAACGATTAAATAAAAATTAGGCTTTAACAAACGATAAAAATCAACTAACAATCACTAACAAACGACTTACAATCGATCTGTATCAAAAAAAGTACGAAATCGTAAAAAAAAATTTCTTACGGCTAACTTGGACATGAAATTTGTTTTTCGTTTTATTAAATAAATAAGGTCTAACAAACGCCGGATCTTGTCTAACAAACACTAACAAACGACTAACAAAGTAATCTTACTTGGTAATTGATTACGTCATATTATATACATAACTAGCGCTACGGGTAGCAGAGAATGAAACCAGAAAATGAGGACCATTTGTAACTCAAAAACACAGTATGCACCCATCCGCTCCCCAGGGTCTGATCTCGACCAATGAGATTGAATGTTTTCGCCACCGCGATTCCTTTCCCTCCCAAAACTTTTGAAACAGACCCCCGCCAACCCGCTCGAATTAATGACAGATGTAGTTCGTACCATTGAGGTTATGTCCTCTCACGAGCTTATTGCGGCATCGAAAAAATGATACTTAGAAATTTTCCGCTCCAATGGATAATCGGATTCGGAATATTCCTCGTAATTTTATATCTGAGAGTGAAGATCAATAATTTGGAGGATGAGAACCGGATATTGGGTATGTTTGGGTTTGTTTGGGTTAGCAACCTGTCAACCCCCAACTGTGATTCGACGATTCTTCATTCTGTCACTTCCAGTCGAGAGCGTCACTCGAGTGCAGAACCAAATGAAGAATCATGCCTCTGAGACCCACGTAAAAGGACTCGAAAGCTCGGACGATGTTGTTGTTATTTATAATCGCGTTCCCAAAACCGGATCCACTAGTTTCGTAGGTGTCGTTTACGATCTGTGCAAACCCAACAGGTATCACGCGTTGCACATCAACGTCACCAACAACATGCACACCCTGACTCTTCCGAACCAGGTAAATCCGTCCAGTAGCTGCTACTTTTGGTTCAACTGATTTTTACCAATAACAGTCGTTACCAATAACAATTCCATATTCGCAGGTACAATTTGTAAATAACATTACTCGGTGGGATGCCGTCAAACCCGCCTTTTACCACGGCCATATGGCGTTTTTAAATTTTGAAAAGTAAGTCGGAGATAAGTGAAGAAGGTTGAGAAATGTATCACGGTTTTTGGGCTACTTTGGTCTTGAAATTGAGCTTGGACTATAGTTTTCTGAAAGCATGAAAGCGAGGTTGGAAATTGGGTATTTACTTGCGATTGTTCAGGTTTGTTGCATCGTGTTCCCAAAATTGAGCTCAGCTTTTTTTTTTTTTTGAGCTTGATTTTTAGATTTGATTTAATTTGTAGGTTCGATTTCATTTTTAGACTTGTTTGAATTTTTATGTTTGATTTCATTTTTCGATTTGATTTAATTTTGAGGTTGTTTAGGTTCGAATTATCTCTCAATTAGCTTGAATCATCTTGGCTTTTTTGCTTATCCAGACTCGGATGTTTTAGTTTTCTTCGGATTTCCTTGATTTTAGTTTGCGCATGTTTCTCTAAATGAAACCAACCCAAACGAAAGGGAACGTGATTTCAGGTTAAAAAACTAATAGGAATTCCTAAGAAAAAAATAAAAACAAGTAGTGAATTTTTGTTCGATTTATGGAGGAAACATGTTATCGATAGAAAATATCCACTTTTTGATTACGCTGGGTTCCAGGTTCGGTGTCAAGACGACACCACTCTATGTAAATTTGTTGCGAAAGCCATTGGACAGATTCGTATCTTATTATTACTTCCTTCGTTACGGAGACAATTTCCGGCCTCATTTGATAAGGAAGAAACACGGCGATACAAAGGTATACATTCTTTGCGATAATTTTGATAAACATGATTGACGGCTCAAGTCCTACAAACCCAAACAAGCATAAATTATGTTCTGCTCCAATGACGTAATTTCTTCTATGAATTTCAGACGTTCGACGAGTGCGTAAAAGCTGGCCAGCCAGACTGTGATCCGAGCAACATGTGGCTGCAAATACCATTTTTGTGTGGGCACGATCCGGCATGTTGGGAAGTGGGGAACAAGTGGGCTTTGGAGGAGGCCAAGAGGAATTTGCAGCAGTACTATCTTTTGGTCGGTGTTACTGAGGAACTGGAAGATTTTGTGAGAACGTTGCAGATGATACTGCCTCGATTTTTCCGAGGCGCGGCCGAGTACTTCCTTCACAGTAAGGAGCTGATGAACAAATTTGTCTCTCAGGGCATGACGAACATTACCACGTGACACACAAGTGCGATTGAGATATAGTCGAAACGTTTAAAAGCGCGATTTCTCAAGAATGAAACGTGTTCATCCAAAATTGCGACTGGGGATTTTACAAGGATGAAACATTTTCATCGAAAATGGCGAGCAGGAGACCCTCGGTGCCATCGTCTTGAATGCACACAACAAGTGTCATACCGATTAGTTCAACCGTTTGAGAAACAATAGTGGTTTTAGCATGTCGAAATGGACCGAGGCGTGTTCGTCATTACGGCGAAGTTTACGGCGAAAAATCGAGCATCAGTAATTGTAGAATTCATAGAGACAGAAATAGATGCTTGAATTTTACGATAAAAATGTTTCGTCCTTGAGACGTCCACGTGACGCACTCGTGCGTCACGTGGTACGTCTTCGATATGTCCTTAAGAGGAAGCCACACACCCCTCACGGCTGCCGATCGGGATATTAGTTTTTCATAGATTTTCTAAACGGCTCTTCGGAATTTCACCAAATTTGACTGGAAGATGTCAAATTGATAGATGAACGGCTCTCTTCTCTCCAAATTTATGAAATTGAAAAACAATATTACAGATTCTATTACCGCACGCGGTCGCCGTGATAGAAATAATGTAAAATAAAGAATTTGGGTAATGCCACGACTCGAAAGAGCCATATTCAAAACACTCAATTTGGTACTTGAATCGTACGAATTCATCACATATTCGTGAGAAACCGCAATTTTTATGTATTAATTTACAATTTCAAGAAAATATCGTAGGACATTTGTGACGTTTAGTTCCGGCGAATGCTAGTGCGGCGCGCATCTCCAAATTCTGTTTTACCGACGCGAGACGAGAATGCGTCCAAGTTTTGTCCCAGATGCATCCGGCCCTTAAGGGCATTCCAACATCGACATAACCTCACACATTTTCGAAATCCGTTTTCTCGGCGTTGGTTAAGTTTACGGCGAAAAATCGAGCATCAGTCTTTGTAGAGTTCATAGAGACAGAAATAGATGCTTGCATTTTACGATAAAAATGTTTAGTACTTGAGAAATTGCGATTTAAAAATTTCGACCATCTCTCTCGCACTCGTGTGTCACGTGGTACGTCTTCGACATGTCCTTAAACCCTGAACGACAAATGGATAATCTAGAATAAAATTTCCTCGTTTTCCAGACAACAAATCGCACCTCCGTCAAACGACGAGAAAAACCGAGCCACTGCCAGAAACGGTGGAGAAAATTCACAGATCAACGATATGGAAAATGGAGAACGAATTGTACAGCTTCGCCCTGGCCCATTTTCATTCTGTCAAGAAACGCCTCATAAATGCTCCACCTCAAGACGCCAATCAGCGTTTTACGTATGAGAAAATACGACCGAAATGAACATACAAAATTTGATCACTTTTTAATACACGTTTATGTACATCGTCATTGGAAGATCGTTATTGAAAGGTCCACCCAATGGGTGACCTTGTTTCATTGCTGATCCATTTTCGAACTGACATTCGCGGCTCTCAGCGCGAACATGTAAACTGGAAATAATCCCTTCGGCAATCTGTGCTGAACTTGCTCCAAGAGAACGGTCAAACCTGCCCTTTCGAAACTCTTCTTCAGCGCAGCTAACGGTCTCGTCACAGACGAATCCTGCGTGTCGATTTCCAGTTTGTCGGAGCTGGTGACGTTCTCTTTGACGACCAACATTCCGTCGGGCCTCAACGCTGGTCTAAGGAAGAAAAGAAGATAAAGCTTCGATGGCTGAAGTATAGCGGGCTTTGATGGCTTTGACTCAAACAAACCCAAACAAACTTACATGCATTTCTTAAAAAAGTTGATCAAGTCGTCGTCCTTCAAGTGTCCTAGGACCCATTGGCACCAAATTACATCGTATTTTTCAGCCTCCGGACAGAAATCCTGCAATCCTTTGGTAATCGCGCATTTTTTTTCCACATTTTATTTATTTGTTCGATTTTTTAAATTTGTTTCGCCAGTCCTACCTTGCGGATAAAATTCTCCTATCCTTTGAGAACAGGGGGCTAACGATATTTTGGCGGTTTCTAAAAATTTGCTTGACTGCTCCACCAAGTCGACTTTTTTGAAGTGCTTTGTCAAGAGGTTCTTCGTTATCCTGCCTATTCCGCTGCCACAATCAAGCGCGTAGTTTTTTTCGGGTGGATTTTTCATCTGGGGGAATCGGGTTTCCCATCTGGTTACTATTGCGTATTTATGGCTGTGCGTACATAGGATTTTTATGTATTTGCGTATGAAATCGCCAAGTTGATTAAGCATCGTCACTCGAAAATGGGTGGTTTCATACGCAACTCAAATTTTTATTCTATTAATATGCAAAGATATTAACCTATAAATAACCAATAATGAATATAAATAAAATAAATGATAAAATATTAACCAATAATAATTATAAATAAAATAAATAATAAGATAATAACCTATAATAACCTATAAATCAATAGAAACAATGAATATATGCAAATACGTGAAAACGAAAATATTTCTGTCTTCAGTAATAAAAATGGATCGTTGAAAAAGGGAATGGCAAAATTTTGATTTTTTTAAACGTACCTTAAATATAATTTTTAAAAAGCCTTGTGACCCCTCGATATCCGTGTTGGAAATGAAACCGAAACCTCCCAGCATGCCGTCAACGGTTGGTGGAATGTTTTCCCAATACTTCGCGGCATCGGTATAAAATTCGAGACCATCGGATTCATGTATCAACGAGGATTCGATACGACCGGTCTCTTCGTTATTCGTCTCCATTTTAACGCGCGATTAACATCCGACGCGACGGGCGCCTCTACGAATTCAGTTTGCGCGTGTGCCACGCGCGTGCACACACGTGAATGAAGAACGCGTGTGACAGCTGCGAGCTGCGATAGCACTCGGGCAAAAACAATCCGCATGGTGGGGGGACCCCCCACTCCGACGAATACCGGCGTTTTTTTGTCGGACTGTCTAACATGACGGCGCCTTTTCAATTAGCGAAACATTCGTACTTTGAACGACCCAAACGTAACGACGACGATCGCGAATAATAGCGGTAAAAGTTTCAAATTTTTATCAATTTCATGGAAGCGGTAGAAAGATATTTTAGATTTGAAAAACTTGGTGCGTTTTTGGTGAAAAATCGATTTAGGTTCTCTTGGTGACGAGATCGTTGCTCAACAATCAAATTCCAGTTGGAATCTTTCAAATGATTCCAACTGGAATTTTATTGTTGACCTCCAAACTGATCAGTTGACTGATCAGTTGACTTTCAAACTGATCAGTTTGAATGTCAGGGGGCTTTAAAACAGGTTCAAGGTCAACCTAACCTCGCCAATTTTCAAACCGAATTATATGTTGTGGAAGATTGGGATTTTCATGAAAAGGAAGTATGAAGCTCAAGAAGGCTTCTGACGAGATCGTTCCAGAGAATATAAAAGAATCAGCAGTCTTTCCCGGTTTTGTACTTTTCCTAAAAATTCCTAAATATTCGTATGACTCGAAAAAGGTCGTTCTATCTCTTGTCCAAAATGGCGGCTTTCCAAAGCGAAAAACCGCGCCCCGACATTTTCAGCAACCAAAAAAAGAGTGTCCCCGATTTTTCAATTTCAACAATTATCTCCAAGTAAAAAAAAATTATGACAAGCTGCGACGAAATTTCGGGATTTCCCGTCCGTTGAAAACCGGAAGCGCGATGCGCGACATCCTTCAAAAAACATTTTCGCGCAGTTTCATAGTCGCGATTAAGCAAGCGATATATCGCGTTCGACAACTACCCGAATAAACAAGAACGCAGCAACAAAGCCTAAAAATTTACAAAATAGTAACATTCGAACCTACGTTTACAAATCAAGCGAACAAAAAACCGTAGTTTCTCCAGTCATCGGTCGTTATAACGTTTCTCCAGTAAACTCGCGAAACGAAAAATACATCGCGATAGTCGATTTATACCGCCGGGATTTTCTATCTCGAATCCGCAACCGTGTCGAGCGTGTTGGCTCGTGGAGGGGGGAGGGGTGGAGGGACAACCCGAATAGTGCCGAGTCGAAGGAAAAAGCCTTCGCATCGAGCTTTATATTGTCAGAATGTAAATCGTCGTTGGCCCGAGAGTGAATAAGGCCCGAGTCTCTCCGAGTGAGCGATTCTCGTGAAAAACATTTTTTTGTTCCCCGATGGGGGATCGCTTATGAAATATCGTTCGATCGTAAAAGTCGAGTTTGTCGTTTGCGTCTCGCGGGTGGTACAAAACGTTAGTTTCGACGAAAAGCGAAGGAACGAAAAAAATCCCCACCCTCGACCTAACCTCCTCCCCCCACTCCGTTCGACTTCTTTGATCGCGAACCGGCTTGGTGTGTGGGCACACGGACGTGAAAAATTGCGTTATTGAAATATGCGTACGTTGGATGTTTCGAGAAATGGTTGAGAGATGCTGTGATCCGGAGGGTCTCGAATACGAGGCTGATCATCATCGTCAACCTTATCGTCAACATCGTCAATGTGGTAACACATGTTACCTCGGGTACACTCCCTGTCAATCAGAGCCTAATGTCCGTTGAATAAACTGGACGGGTTCGCCGCTCGGAGCGCGTCCCTCGCGAATTATTTGTCACCACAAAAAATCATCACGAAACGAAAAAATCGAAAAAGCACGCCCAAAAAAAAAAACGATAGGAGAAGCACAGAAAGAGACATAAAATCGAATGACCGTTCCAAGACATTGACGACGCGAGGTTTATGGATGAAAACCGCCAGTCGTGTGCTAACGAACGTATACAATATCGCGCTCACCAATGTGCCTGTCCGAAGCACCCTCGTCCGACCAACCTAAAACCATACATGAACGTAAGAAGGAGCGCGACAGCCATGGATGTTGACTGTCCGATAGTCAGCCTTAAACGTTCAAGCAGCGCTCCTATGATCAACGAAATCAGCGCCACTATGTCTGTCACTTCGCCGTCGACCTCCGCACCCAGGTACTTTGCGTAGTATCTTTGCCTGCGAACAAACCCACACTATCATCTCTTTGAGATTCCGGGAAAGCGAAACGGATAGCATTGCTTTGACCGTTCTCGCTTGGAGGGATGTTGACGGTTTGACGCTAGAGAATTTTAGGAAGGAAGGATTGATCGGAAGGGATAATAGTCAAGCCTGGGATGATCAAGTTCCTGTTTACCTTTTCATGTTTAAATCAAGGTCTTGAGGGAAGGAAGATTGGGAACGAACGCCATATTAGGAATCGACAAAGCTCTGGAACTTGCAGAAGAGTCGAGATAATGAAAACGAAGAAAGGGAACATTGTGACTGAATTTACTATGTACAATAATGCAAACTTCAGCTTGGGCTTATCTCTTTCTTCCGTCTGATGCGCATAATTCTCTTGTCCGACCAGTGATGCACAAATTATTGCTCCTCGCAGAGAAAATGTTGATAATAGAGAAATATTCTTTTATATAAATGTCAGAGTCCAAGAGAGTTCAAAAACACTTCCATGTTTCAGCGAAAAATTGGTATTCATTTTCCATTCCTTGGCTTCCACTTTCATTGTTGAAGCAAAGAATGAGTTTTGTTAAATCGGTGAATAAATATTTAATGTACATTATTCTGTAAAATAATAATGAATTTATTCATCAAACTAATTGGATCACATTTTCATTAATTGGAAAGAGAAAAGGAAACAATTTAATTAAGATTAAATTTTGTTTGGGTTTCAGTAATTGCAAAGAATAAATGAAAAAATTTAATGAAAATTACATTTCATTTGGGTTTGTTTGGTTTTGTTTTGGTTTCATTAATTCGAAGAGAATAAATTAAAAAATTTGATTCAAATTAAATTTTGTTTGGGTTTTTTGTTTGGGTCTCATTAATAGGAACAAAAGAATAAAAAGATGAAACAAAAAATAAATTTTGTTTCACAAATTGATTTTTTCTTCAATCCAGCCGAGGAAGAATTCCATACATTGCGAAACTTGGAGTCTTCGGACGTTCCTTGCAGAATTGCATAATTTCCTTCCTCGCATAATACATTTTTCTCTTCCCACGCGAATTGATAGAAGACGAAGAAAAAAAACGTTTTTTCTGCGGGACTGAACAAGCAGCAGCTTTGTTCCAATAAACGAATGTATAAATGCATTTGGAAGTGATTCCACAGGATTGTAAAGGATCAAACTTCGTATCAGGAATTTTCAATATTTTGTCTGATATGTTTTTTTTTCTTTTTCAGAGACGCTGTGTCGACGTTCAATGTGTTTTCGAATACTCCTCGTACACGTCGCTTCAGCACAAGTGTGAGAATCCATTTATCAAAATTACGCTCAACCGATAAATCGTAATATCGAAGAAGAAAAAAAAATGAGTTACGGTCGAATAGAATACGGGAATTTTCCACATATGTTTTCTTCTATAAACATATGGCTCTTATTTCCATCCACGATTATAATCGAGCTATTCATATGAAAAAAAAATTTGTTCGGCGTTTGAACAATTTTTTTTATTGGGAGAATAATAGAAATTGAATAACGCCGTCGTCATTCGTGGGCAACTTCTAATCGCCAATTTCCCATAAATGCGTGATTAAATCGGTAAACTTTCTTTTCTGATCGATAAAAACGTTTTACTATGCACAAACGAATTATGCAATACGGGGGAATGCAAATTCAACGAAGTTGGTACGAATAACGTAAAAATGAATTTTTCCAATTTCCAAATTGTTTTTATATATTTTTTCGAAATTAAATTTTTTTTCTATATCTTTTACGAAATTCGAATTTTTGTTCTATATCTTTCACGGAATTCGACATTTTTTTCTCTTTTTTTGAAATTCGAATTTTTGTTCGAAATTTCATTCCGCAGATATTAGCAATAAATATGTCTGGATAAATTTTCAAAATACTTGGTGACACACCTACAATGACAATTTAAAAAAAATTAAATTGCTATTTTTAATGCTAAACAAAATTTACGAAAAAAATGTGTGAAAAAATTTGGTCGAAAGTGCATTTAAAAATTCAATTAAATTAATAGTAAATAAAATGTATTCCAATAATCCTGTTGAAAATGTAATGTGAAATTGAGTAAAAATTGAATTAACTCGGTCCAATAAATCCATTAAAAATTACCTAAACATGCAATGAAATATTAAATAAAATGTATGCAATGAGATAACTTTTTTTGTACAATACAAAATTAGATCAAATTAATTAAATCGATACAACGCAACACGAACGATCATTGAGAAACAGGTTCAGCTGATTTTATTACGTTGGAACTAGTTTTAATCAGCATTAAAATTTCTTTATCACCGAGCTCCAGTTTTCACTCGGAAAACCTACTCGCGACGAAGGCGTTCGAACAGAACTATTTTTTACTAGGGAACATTCGTCCGAACTGGAAACGAGTTTCAGCTGTCTCGCGCTCGGATTATTCACACTTTATGAGTGGAACGAACTATCGAAGTTCAAATAATTTTGCACATTGAAAATCCTAGGGTGAATCGAACAGCAATTGGACAAAAATTATACTAAAGACCAAAATAAAAATTAAAACGAAATTAAATAGAAACTGAAAGCGGAAGAAAACGAAAAAAAAAATTAAAAAATTGTTAAAAAATCAAAAATATAAATATGAAAAAATATTAAGTGTTAAAAACAAATATAAAACGAAAACTTCACAATTTAAAATTTGAAGAATATTTAAAAAATATATTTAAAAACCCAGATAAAAATGAGAAATTAAAGTCAATTTGAAAAATGGAAACGACAATAACGGTAAGAAATAAAAAATAAATAATAAAAATACAATCGAAGTAAAAAGTATGCCGTTGACGTAGCAGCAATAGCGGACACGAGCGAAGGACTAAGGAGCATTTTGAAGGCCCTGGAAAAGTGGGCGGAAAGTAATAAAATGGAAATAAACGCTAATAAAACAAAGATAATGGTATTTAAGAAGGGGGGGAAGGGCAAAAAAAATGAGGAATGGGAGATAAAAGGGAAACCGATTCAGAAAGTCAATGAGTTCAAATACTTAGGGTATTGGTTCACGACGAAGAATTCAATTTGGGCGCATGGCAAAAAAACGGTGGGCAAGGCTCAGAAAGCTGCAAATATGGTTTGGGGGGTGTGGAAGAGAGCGGGGAAGGAAATTTTAGAGGAGAGGCTGTATTTGTTGGATTCAATAGTTAAAGCGGGCGTGATGTATGGAGTGGAGATATGGGGGTTGGAAGAAATTGAGGTGTTTGAAAGAATTCAGGACAGATACTGTAAAATGGTGATGGGGGTAAGCAGTACGACACCAAGGTATATATGGAGGAGGGAGTTGGGAGTGACACCGTTGGAATATACGATAAGAGAGCGGGTATTCCGATACATAAGGGAGGTAATGGAAATGGAGGATGCGAGGTGGCCTAAGGTACGTTTAAGAGAGGAAATCAGGGCGATAGAAAACGGAGCGCCGTCAAAGTGGGAGAGACAAATTAAAAAAGATATTACTAGAGATGGGTATAGGGGAGGTAATAATGACGATAAGGGAAGGGAAGGATGGGAGCGCAATACAAGAAAAGATGAATGAAGGGCTGGAAAACCTAAAAAGGAGACTACGGGAGGAGGAGGAGGTAAGAATTCAGAGGTCATCATATAATAGTTTTTATAAATTCTTAGTGGAAAATGAGGAAAGACCCTGGAAATATTGGGAGGATATGGAAATATTGGGAGGAAATATGGAGGAGAGGGTGAAGGGTAGGGATAAGGAGCAGTGGGCCAGGCTGAGGTGTGGAAATATCGGAAGAGCGGGAAAAAAAGGGCAGAAGGAGTGGAGGTGCCGAGTGTGCGGGGATGAAAGCGAGACGATGGTGCACATTCTAACGTGTAAGAAGAGTTGGGGGATGATTTCAAAGGATGCAAGAAAGGAAGTTGAGGAGTGGGTGAAGGGAGTCGATGGAGTAGCGGTGAAGGGGGAAATGATAAATATGCTTGGGGGTCATATAAATGTGGGAATATGCCGGTACTTTAAAAATATCGAATAGTTGTGGACAAGAATGGGGGAGGAGAAGAATGAAGTGTTAAGTGTGGATGAGATTTAGGATATAAGTTAACGGGGACAGGTATAATGGGTGATTTTAAATATGGCGTTTCGTAATAAGTTAGAGGGCTAGTTT
>JAPYZJ010005612.1:0-11291 GCA_030522765.1 Ophioninae sp. B BG-2022a
AATTAAGGATTTCCTTAAATGGCGATCTCACGAAAATTCCAAACAAACCCAAACAAAGCCAAACGAATCCAAACAAAATTACGAATACCCCTTATTCAAACCACGATTATTTTCATTTCGAAATACAAGCTGATGATAAATAATCGAATGAATTCCCAGTTCGTTTCTCAGTGAATTAAGGGTTTTCGGGAGTGTTGATCCGGGGGAAATTCCGCGTCCCTTAACGATGTACCAACCCGTACCCCGTCGTTCCCACTTCTTTTCAAAGGTCGAATATCTTCTCGAAGATATTTCTGGTCTGGAGTTTCGCGCGTGGGTTCCTCTTTCCCAAAGTGCTTTACGTACGAGCCGATAAGGCTTTTTGACCAGGTTGCGGATGCCGCTGGTGACGACGCGTACCCCTCGAGTTCCTCTCTTCGGTACTCTTCGCGTGGAATTTCGCAGGCTCGGGGAATGCTCTTATCGGGTTCGGTTGCGCGAAGGCTGCGTGCTGACTCTTCGTGCTCGGCATTGTTCGAGAGTACATGAAGAGAGAGTACGGAGGGGCGTCCCTCGTGGCGCGAGAGTTCGCGAGAGGAGCGCGTGCAGCATCCGGAGGGCACAGGGGAGAAAAGCAAAAAACGAAAACGAGGAAAGATATGGCTGTGGTAGAGGGCGAACGTGAAGCATGTCGTCGAACCGAGCAAGATATATGGCATCCTTCGGGGTAAAAGAAAAGACCTTAAGCTTAAGGGGAAACGGCTATGTAAAATAAACAATCGAAAAAAAAATTTACCTCAATTTTTTTTTTAAATAAGGTGACCTTTCAAATTTCAGGGCTGTAAAGAATTTTCACTTTTTTTTATGTTTGTAGACACGTCTCCTATGTATGTTGACCAGCCATTTTGAATATTTCGTTCGTTTTTGATAGATACATTTGATAAATTGAAACGAGAGAGAGAGAGTGAGAGAGCGATTTCGTACTCTGGTGCATAATACTCCCGAAAACTACCGTGCCGAAAAGTATACAAAAATTAACAATGTTTAAACAAGTACAGGATTCAATAAAATAATAAGAGAAAATAACGATAATTGTTTACATTAAAAAAATAAGAAATTATCATAATAATAGTAATAATCATAATGGCCGTAATTATTTTAATTTAAATAATACTACTAATTTAATAAGTACAGGATTCAATAAAATAATAAAAGAAAATAACAATAATAATTAAAATTTAAAAAATAAGAAATAATCATAATAATAATAATGGCAGTAATTATTCCAATACTATGCGGAGCTTTAAAATAGCTTTAATGTCTGTTTCAACGCTGCTTTAAATTTTTCATGATTTATGTATAAAAAAACAATAGAAAGTGAAGGAGAGGGGGGAGGAAGAAAAAGTAAAAAGGAAGCCCTTGGTGAAAGCGTAGGACGCGCCGTCACTTTGCTCTAATCTCAAGGGGCCCCCGTTATCTAGGGTTGAACTCACCGCGTATCTAACCCGCCTGAGACAACATTTGAGGAATCTTGGAGGGTCTGGTCGGTAGGGGCAAAAGTACCAGGCAGGTAGATAGTTTTCAACGTACGTAGTATTTATGGTATACACGTTTATATTTGTGAATCTCGTTGTGTGGGTGGGTGTAACGCGTATGTATTATTATGCCGTACGCCACGACGGCCTTCTTCGAGCCACGTACGTCTGGGAAAGTCAAACATTCTTGAAGAACCGCCATACGCTTACCACGTGTTGACTCGTGGCACACATTTGGCTTATACGGGGTATACCAACCTTTGCCCACCTCTCTTGCCCATTTCTTGCCGCGGTTTCCTCTCGCCCCTTCGAACCCCTCTCCCCTCTCTACGCAACCCTCAACCCAATGACAAACAACCTGTCGCGATAATGATACACCGGGGATACAACGGGATTACAACGGGCCAACAGAAAATCCGCGGGAGAGAAAAATGGTTGGAAATCCGGCGAGAAGCTTAATAAAAATAATTTTTGTTTAATGTAAAAATAACAAAAATAATTGAATGATTGAAAAAAAAATACAAATGATAAAAATGGAAAAAATAGTCATTATTGTTTTTTTCAATTTTATTATTTGTGTTTTTTTAAATCATTTAATTATTTTTGTTACTTTAACATTTTTGTTAATTATTATTTTTTTATTTATTTTTATGTATTATTTGCTTTTAAATTATTATAAAAAAATATACATGGGAAGGAAAATCGTATTGTAGAATGGTGTCGTATAGAGAATCGAGAATAACGAGGGGGTACGAGTTATCGCTTCGATACCACACCCGTGCTTCGGTCGCTCCAAATCGACGGGAATTTCGCTCCCCATCATAATATTCCCCTTGTTCGGATTATTCGTTCAAATCTTTCGAAATCGACGTGCACAATACTTTTTGATTTATTGTTTTTGATAAAAATCATTTTTTTTTTAAATTTATTTTCAAATTAATTTATCGACCAAAAATAGTAAAAACGATCTATCTTTTAGATTCTTTTGGAGGAAAATATCATTTTTCTTTATTTTTTAAATAACTTCTTTTGTTTAATCCAATCACTCATGAATTATTTAAAAATGTCATTTCCAAGGCCAAAAATGTACGTGCTTCACTAAAGCTACGTGTCAAATTCCCCAACAAAATATCAACAATTAAAGCAGTAATAAAAAAAAATCTCATGGAGGACCTGCAAACGGTTGAACGACGATTAAATTCGATCTCCCAGCTGCTTCAACAACGACCAATTTTTTTTCCTATCCAAACCTAAATCTGAAAAAAAAATAGCAATAATTTTTTTTTTCTCACTGCGATCGAAGTGTATAATCCACGTAATGCATGTCCGTACAATATTTTCATGCGCCTTTTCATCTCCCTGACTCGATCACCCAGGGAATGATTTCTAGACTGATTTCTTGCCCATATCCATAATAACATATACCTGTACACAAACTTCCATACTTGCTGAGCAAACTTACCCTCGCCTTTCCCATGAGAGGCACGCGATCGCGCGAATTCCCTTCCTCCCCCCTCCCCTTCCCGCCCCCTCTCCATTCCATACAATTTTTTTTTTTTGTTCTCCGGTTTGCCAAGATCACGGATTCTCCCTGTCTGCGTCTCTCACGAAGGGCTATCGATGTAAATAGGATAATGCGAGTCTCGGGGAGAACGAGGGAAGCTTTCCCGTTCATATATACCAGAAGGTGGAATCTCGGTGATTTCTCTCATGGTGGTTCCATAAGGCACGTAGTACAGAAACCCATGGTGGAGGAGGGCTCACGTATGGGGCCCCCAGGGCTTGGCACGATCCATGCCTACCATTCGGACCAGCGTGGGTGCGCACGCAACCGGGAAAGATTTTATTTCTCTCTTTCTCCCCCTCCCCTCCCCCTATCTTTCCCTCTTTTTCTATTTCTCACTCTCTTATTCTCTTTCTCTCTCTGTTCTCTGTAAAGTACGACGAGACGAGACTCCATTAAAAAAAAAAAAGAAAAAACGATCCTCGGAAGGAATCGTACCAGGTCCGGTATTCCCACAATTACGCAAGCAGCAGCAACCTCGCCCTATCTTCCCTCGAACTCATATTTGGTGAACGATAATAATCGGTGATCGTTATTAGCTCCATGCGTATCGCGTGGGTCCAGTCAAAAATCGCAGATTCTCTGTCTTTTTCTATTCGCTTTCTTTTTTTTTTTTCTTTTTTCTTCTGATTGTCTTAGGGAGGAATGGAACGAAAATGAGAAATTCTGAAGAGTTCCATGAGAAGAATGAGCTTGGAATTTTTGAAAGTTCTATTCAGCTTGGATTTCCATTGGGTCTTGAATTCGACGTCGATAGATAGAATCGAGGGGGTTGGGTAGGAAACACGAACTTCGATTGATCAGAAGGCTCGAAATTCCGAATTTTTTCAATTCCGAAACTACAAGTTTCCTAAAGGTCATGGCAGATAAAGGTTCACGGAATTTATTTGGGTTTGTTTGGGTCCGTTAGTTTAACTGTTGACCTTTGATTTTAAAGGAAACCCAAAAATTTACGAAATTTGTTGTTTCGGAATATTGAAATTCGTGATTTTGAGACTTCTGTTAATTTGAATTTAGGGTTTCGTACCCCATCATGAATCGAGGCATCGAAAGGGAGTTTTACCCATTGGAGATTGATCGTAAAGTTGGGTTTTGGAAATGACAAAGTTCAGAGACGAACAAGTGGTTGTTTGTTTGGGTTTCTTTGGATGCCTGCATAATATTATACAAATATAACGTATACCTACACAAATGCATCCAAAAGAGTATCTTATTATGGCGAACCCCGAGGGAACATTCAAATCCACCAGCATCAGAGAAAACACGAGCTGAGATTACAACCGCGGGCTTATTCTCGTCCGTAATGGCGACAAATATTAATTAGCCTCAAGGCCGGGTATAAATTTGCCGGTGGAGAAGCCACTCGTGGTCGATCGGTTAAAGTGTTCATAAATAAGAGGGAAAGGAACGATTTCGCGATAACCACCGGGGATAATTAAATTGCGCGGCAGTTAAATGCCCATACGAATGCAACCTGATAAAAGTGTGCATAAGTTTATACATACGTGAACACGAGCTTTTTAAAGGCTTTGCTAATCAGGTTCGTATGTGAATGTTTATGTATATTAGCGTCCACCGATCGAGCTACCTCTCGTGTTTTCATTGTTGATTTTTATTACGGTTTATCCTCCTCGAGAATTCTCGAAGATTTTTGATTCCCCACTCCACTTTTGACTCGTCTTTCATTTTTTTTTATTTTCTTTTTTTTTCCCCGATTCGCTTATCTTCGTTGTATCTCTCGCGAATTCGAATTTTAAAACACTCGAAGTCCCGCTGTGAGAGAATCACACTAACCCGCTTCGCTAATCTTTTTTTTTTCCCCTCGGAGATTCCGCTATTTTTTTTTGTGTGCATGTGTTTTTTTTTTGTTTTCATCGCCCCCGTGAGTTTCTCTACGAGAATTATTCGCGAGATTTCACGGGCAATTTATAAGACCGTTTTGAAAAAATATGACGTTCCAGTGATTTCATTCATTACATTTTGAATTATGTTTGCAATTTTTATTTCTATCTCTTTTGAAAACAGTTTTTTTTAACGCGTTTTAAGCACGGCTGGTCTTAAGGGCTTGAGAAAATCGGCCCTACGTTTTTTAATAATATCATCGACGTAACAAGATACAAGAGGATAAGAGAGAATAAGAAACGAATGTGCTCCAGAAAAACGAAGTCGCGTGTGTTTGACACGATGAATACGTGTTTTAATAACAGCGCTTGGGAGACACGATGAAAACCGGTATTGAAATTAGAGTGTCTCTTCGGGCCGGTAAGAAGCAGGAGAGAGAGAGAGAGAGAGAGAGAGAGAGAGCAAAGAGAGTAGACTGGCTATGTTTCATATTTCCATACAATTATCATTAGCGACTGCTAAATAATAACGACGGGTCTCTCCCCTCTTAATTATTCAAGTTGAGTAATGCGGCGAATGCTTTTCATCTCGTCTCTCGTGTGTCGAGGGGGTTGGGCCCTACGGCCATAACTTACTCGGTTAATTATCCCACGCTCGTTTCTTCATTTTTTCGTACCCCCAGAGCTCGAGCACTTTCATGCGACAAAAACTTGAGAATCTCCGTCCCGATTGAAGCCTGATCGATTTTTACTCTTGATTCGAGCTGTGTACCCCAAATTATCAGCAGGACCGAAAATGACGTTAGCTCAATGATACGGAAATATTTCGTACAAAAAAAAATAAAAAATGGGTTTTAACGTATTCTACTAAATTGTCAGCTCAAAATTGATAACAGTTTTAATTGTTAAAAAAAAAAACAAAATGGCGACTTCACCATTTAAGGGGTTGCAAATCATTTCAACGAAGATTCTATTTTTTTTTTTCACATACAACCCACACTTTTCGAAGTTTCAATCAGACCTGCCTGACTGTTTGGACATTGATGAGGCAAGCAAGAGATACTTGAGGAACGTGTAACCGGGATATCCTCGAATGCAAATCTCTCGTGTGGGAAACTTCGTCGACAAGGTTCTAGCGCGATACGAAACTTAATGTTATATATATATATATATATATATCGAAGCAAACGGAAGTAGCCGGTGTCCAGTACCAGCCGACAAGTGACTTTTAACGGCCACCTGTTCGCTGATACGGAAATCAAAAGCGGATGTCTGTCGCGACCTGGAATTCATCGGGCTGGAACGACGCGAAGATCCAGGGAATTAAGAAGTTTGCTTCCTTAATTCGAGCGTATCTCGTAATGCTTTTATTTAGGACATTGTTAAATTAAAATTAAGAAAAAAAACGATTTTTGCGACTGGGGTGGGGGGGGGGGGTGATTTTAAGGTTTGATGGTAATTTTTGACGATTTCACTTGACTTCTTTCATCGAGCCTCAACCATTGGGGTGGAATTTCATTGTCGTGAAGAGTTAATGCTATACCGGAAGTTACGATGAATAATCAGGGTGCATCCGTCATGGATCGTTCGCTACGACTTCCGAGTGGCGATGAGCACCCTAACATTTGAAAAAGAACAAGTTCAACGGATAAACACTTCCTCAACAGGGAAAACTGGAAATTTTCGTTTGCCCGTTTGATCCTCAACACCCCGACAACATCGACTTCCGGATGCGAACTTCCTGTGATTTGAATCAACCGGGGCGACTGAATTTTGCGCTTCAAGAGCCTGGTTTCTTTAAATTTGAAATGATTTTAACTGATTTTTTATTGTTGGAGAAAAATATTTATTTATTTATTTATATGTATTTTGTCGATGAAGCATGATTCTACATATATCGATGATTTTTATAAAAATCCATTTTCAATAAAATTTATAACGTTTTCTAGCTTCAATAAAGATAATAACATTTTCTGTGATGATTTTTCGAAAAATCATCGTTATATTTAGAAACCATTATTATTTTTATAAATATAACCATCATTTTTTCAAAAATCCACTTTTAATAAAAACAATACAGTTTATCAAAACCAATAATAGTTTTGAAAAAAAAAAAAAAAATGAAAAACAAGTTTAGAAGGTTCGTTATCACGTTTCAAAATGATGTACAAACATTATCTTTCAAACGATAAGCATCACCTGATTTCGTTCGTTCTTCGAACTCTGATATAGGTTTCAAAAAAAAAAAAAAACTTTTATCCGTATATCGATATAGATCGATACGTCTCGTCTTTGTCGAGAATCCCTCAAAACGTATCCTTCGATCTGACGGGTTCGTGTAGACGTTTGTCAGTATTACCGGTGATCGATCGAGAGTCGTAATTCACGTCACCCTCTTTATCCCGAACTCAACAGGCGTGCTCGCTCGCGATAATCTACTCCGCGGTCTGGCGAATCGAAGAAGAATTGTACGAAGGGAGCGGGCCGGTTTTCTCGATCCTCGAGTGTGTCTGCGAGCACGAGCGCTTTCGCAAATCCGAACGATACGACGATCGACCCGTGCAAGCTCAATAAGTGTTTACGTGTCCTAAAGATAAATCGCTTACCGCGCGATGTGTGGGCCGCCGATAATTCCGAGCCATTCAAAACGCGCCCTCTCGATGGAATCTGGACACCTGCGATTTCACCATTTTTTTTTATAAATTTTCTCTCGTTCCAAAATATCTCGTCTCGAGAAAACATAATTTTTACAAAATTTTTGGAATCTAAAAATTCTTTCCGTTTCCTGTTAATTTTAATCATATGACCTTTGATTTTTTTTTTAATTTCAAGTCAGTCTGTCAAAAATTTAGGGTATTTGTTTGGGTTTGTTTGGGTTATCTTAAAACTTCGAATGTGTTTTACTCGAAATTACTTTTGCGAAATTTGTGAATGTAATATCGCAAAAACAAGTAAATCGATTTGTTTCAAATTTCTGTTAATCTGATTTTTCATTCCTGATGACTCGTTCCCGATGAAGAGTGGTAAACGTGGAAGAATGGAATAATAGCGCGGATATTTCAATCCACATAAAAATGCAGTACGAAAAGAGTCGTAAATTGCAAAACTCATTTTTACAGCTGATTTCCAAAAGGGCCGTTCGAATCGTTTCCCTCAAACGAGAAAAAAAGGAAACGATTCTTTTGTTTTCACAAAAGGTAATTTTTAATTTCAAAGAAAAAAATTCAAACTTTCAACGAAAAAAAAAATCATAAATAACAATTATCAAAAAAATATAATAAAAATGTTGAAATTTCTAAACCCAAGATTCTACGAGTGCCATCACGAAAATCGGGGATCCAAAGTGGACATGGGACACTTTGATACTTAGCACGTTCGAGCTGATCGTTTCGTTCGATTTAACGGTTGCTGGGGGACCTTCCAAGTGGATTTATTGATGCGATAGATAAACGCGAGCGACGCGAGTCAAGATTTACGTCTGGCAAGATCTCCGGGGGTTATCTTGGCGGAGAGAGTACTCCTAAAGATATCCGTATATATAGTAGAGTAGGTACGAGTGGACGTATCAAGAGGAGCGATTAGATTAAAAGCGTGTATGTGTGATAGTATCCAAAGGACAAGAGAAAACTCATGGGGTTCCGAGGATGTCCGAGAGACAGCCAATATAGATCGAACGACATCGACAATTTCCCTGGACTCTTCGGACGTATTTATCCGCGAGCAATAATCCCCATAAGACTTTTATCGAAGTTTATGGACTGGGAAACGTTCGCGAACGTTCTTCTCTCGAAACGCTATCTCCCTTTTTTATTTTTCTTATTTTTCCTTCCGTTTTTGTTTTTTTTTTATATTCTTATTTGGGTTTGTTATTAAGTAGCATATTTCTATTAGTAGTAAATGCTTTGTATCCTGGTTTCTATGATTGTATCTTATTACATCAGAATTTTTTTTTAGTGTCTAGTTTATTTTTAGGTTTATTTTTAAGTGTCAATTGTCAATTCTTACGGTCTTTAGCTGAACGAAAGTTCAGCTAAAGTGAATCATTTTTTCGTTTTAGATTTATACTGATTCAGATTGGTTACATAACGTTTTTTAGTATTTATGTTTGGGTTTGTTTGTTATTTTAGTGTACATTATTATGTGTTTATTAATTTATTGAATTTTTATGTATTTATTTTGTTAACACTTTTTGTTTTTCTTTAATTTACCGAAAGTTTTTTTTTACTAAGGTATAATAAAATCTATCATCATCATCATCATCTCACGCTCCTCGTGTACACGCGCCGATATTAATGAATGGCGATTGAAGAAAAATACAGATCCGCTGGCATTGAATTTTCCCTGAAGAGATATACGACAGAACAAAAGAGAGAAAAGATCACACGAGAAAAGGAAGGAAAAAAAACGAACGATAGCGAGTCTTCGAATGTACAACAGCAATGGAAATACTTCGGAGGCAAAAGAAAAAGGAAATGAAAGGAAAGCTACTCGCGTGGGTGATATCTCTCGAGACCTCTCGACCTCACTCCTGAGGCTTCTCGCTCCTTTCTTTGAACAACTAAAAAAAGAACGAGACGGAAAAAAAGAGGAAGGAAAAAAAAGAGACGAGAAAATAAAAAGAAAAAAAAAATGAAACAAGCGTTTAAACGGGGGCCTTCGAGCTCTTGCGTTCTGTTATCGGTTGCGTGCAGGGGGCGTCCGAGCTATCCGCGTTCCTCGGGGTCAGTGTGTGACCCAAGGAACCATCCTCGTTCTTCAACCTTCACTGTATTTGTACGTACGTGTATATCCGAGTAATAAAGAAAACCATACAGAGATTGGCAATCCAAGGAGATCTAGGTACCTGACCCATCCCCCAAACCCAAACAAACCCAAACGAATCCATGAGCGATACCCTTTCTTCCACTTTTTAAAATCAAACGAATTGAGCTCTCATCGTCGAGGGTGTAACTTTGAATGGCCGTGCCCTACCAACCGTCGCGCTGTTGGCGAACCCAAACAAATTTTATACAAAAACTTAAAAAAAAACAAAGATTGTTTTCAATAGAACATAGTGAATCTTTATTCTAATGATATGCAGTGATTTATCAGCACTGTACGTGTTGTTATCAAAATTTAAGTTAAAAATCGAACATTATATATATTTTTCATTTTCTTTTAGTAATTGTTTTTCCAATTACGTCACACAGTACTAGATTTCAAAGACTGACGAAAAAAATCATCAACGAAGTTTGCAACAACCATTAAAGCAAACCCAAACAAAAAAGGACAAGGCCATTAATACTATCAGCCATACTCTGATTCCTCCGTGTCAATAACCATTAATTACTCTCCGTTCCATCATCTTTCACCGCAAAAATTCGTTTCGAACCAAGCAACAGCTTTTTATCTCCGAGAGTCACAAAAGTAATAATACAAATTTTGTTTTTCTTCATAAGAGTCGCCTCGCCAAAAGTAATCTGGAACGGTTGTTTCTACTCGCTTTTTTCTTTTCTTTTTGTTTTTTTTTTTCGTTTTTTGTTTTCCATGGGTGAACACGGTTATTGCGACTGAAGCGAGTCGAGCTGCGGCGAGCGCGCAATCTCAATGCTCCCGTGGAGTGTCTCGGTCTCTGCACGGGTTCGGCGTGGACGAGCCGCCGCTCGGAGATCGTCTCGGGGCTGGTCGCTTGGTTTGGCCCAGTGGAGCGGACACCCGGAGGAAGCACGCCCGCCGGAACGTGGCACGCTTCGTGCCCTGTTACTGTACGTGCATACCAACAATATATATATATATATATATATATATATAGAGAGAGAGAGAGAGAGAGAGAGAGAGAGAGAGAGAGAGAGAGAGAGAGAGAGAGAGAGAGAGAGAGAGAGAGAGAGAGAGAGAGAGAGAGAGCATACTTTAACGTACACGTGCAGCATTACCACTCATGGGGTGCAACATCCACCATGATTATGCTTGGTTCCACCTGAGTATATATGTACTTAACTCTGCAATGCATTGCCCAAAAGTATTAGCTAGGCTATAATACTTTCCATCGAAACAAAAAAAAAATCATCGAATAGATATCTAAAAGAAAAGAAAATCGTAAACTGTCCATTTCTAGGGACAAAAGTAAAAAAAAATATTCTAGAAACGTTTTTTTTTTCATTTTCCCAGTCTAATTTTGCATTTGCGGCAAAAACTCGAGCATATTCGTAATCAGCGGAAAATTTTCGATTAAATAGACCCTCTTAAGAGTTTAAAACCGGAAAAAAAAATTTGTCGACTTTCCTGGCCACTTTGCCGGAATCACGAAAATCACGATATTTCAAAAGGTCGTAGAGTAGGCTTCTCCTATGCGATGGAGATTTATTTGGTGTGTTTGGAAAAGGTTTTTGCCTG
>JAPYZJ010005613.1:0-11291 GCA_030522765.1 Ophioninae sp. B BG-2022a
AATAACGACCTCATAAGCAAATGACCTAAAATTTTATGTTTTTTCGAGCTATTACTGTAGGCCATTAATTGAATTAGATAAATACAATTAAACCATCAAGTAGGAGCAGTTCCTAGAACCTTAATAAAGCTAATTAGTAATTATTTTCGAGAAAGGGGCATTACCATTAGTTTTATACGGTTTTATCTGAGACCACCTAGGGTATTTTGGTAAAAAATAAAAATATCAAATAGCAAAAAATCTGGACGCGATGGAATTTTTTCATTATTTTTCCCATATTCAGCGTCCAAAAATTTATTGGTATCAACCATCAAATCTCGGAGGGGAAGATCCCTGTAGACCTGTGTTATTATTGAGAATATTCTTCCTTAGAATTTTACTTTACGTTAAATTTCGCCATTTAAATAATTTCATTAATTTAAATTTACGATTTCGCCAATAGCACGGTTCAATTTTTACGAGCCCTTAAATGTTTGAAATTTTGGTTTACGTGTGATCACCGAAGGTTTTTATATTAAATTGTTGCATTTATTGCTTGTTTAATTAAATTGCATTGTTTAATAAAAAACAAACCTTTTTCATTCAAGTCACTGAACATTCCGAATACAGTTATAAAAGAAAGATTTCCTGATACTATTCCCTTGCAATAAAGCGCAAACCTGTATAGAATGAAGGTAGGGTCAGTTTTCCAACGTGTTTCTCTTGTCCAATCCCCTTTGTCTTGACGTGCTGAAAAAGAAATTCCAGTTAGCCTCTTCGATGCACCATTTCGAGTCAAAGTTTTCGCGTATACGTAGGCTGACACATGGAGAAAGAGGAAGGATGTGGATCAAACAATAGCTGACAGGGAATCCTGGAGCGAAATGTCAATATCCGAGAAGATATCGAGCGGAGTGACGTCATCGGAAAATCTACCAGGTAACAACGAAACGATCGAGTGAATGATCCAGCACCTTGGCATACCGGAAGATAAGAAGAAAAATTATGCCAAGCTTGTTGGACCGACGAAGAATGAGGAGACGATTTATGACAGTTGGTCAGCAGCCAATTTACAATATTTATTACACGGACAGTCTGTCAACCCGAGAACTGCCAAATGTCACGCAACACCTCCCTCAAACGATTCCTCAATTGGATCATCGTCTTCAGACTCTCTGCAGACCTCCAAATATTTTTTCTTCCACTGGAAACGATCCAAGAGCTGTCCATGAAACGCCATATTTTCCCGAAGAGGATCAACGTCGTTTCAAGGCCATACAAGCGGAGACACAATCCAGAAAAAACAGTCCGGAATTTCTCGAT
Source organism: Ophioninae sp. B BG-2022a (assembly GCA_030522765.1). Lineage (NCBI taxonomy): Eukaryota > Metazoa > Arthropoda > Insecta > Hymenoptera > Ichneumonidae > Ophioninae sp. B BG-2022a. The sequence goes on from JAPYZJ010005613.1 coordinate 1,303, forward strand.
CGTCAACGTAGTTTGTCCCAAAATTTATGGGGCCCTGAATCCTCTGGTGATAAAAACAGTTATGGCGTCAATACGAACAAATCTCTGGTGAATTTCAATTCCTACACTCGTCCAAGTATAACATCGCAGGTCCAAAATCGCAATCAAATTTACAACGCTAAGATCGGTGGTCAGAAAGAACTCGGAGCTGAAGAAGTAGCGACGAGGACTGCACTCTCGAGTCAAATCTTTGAAGACAACTCGACCGCTCGATTGGGGGATTTCAATGGTTCATTGGGTTTGAAAAGCTTCCAGGGAAGGAAGGATGATTCTCTGTTGGCCAAAATAAAACGTAAGATTGGAAGGAATCGATCGAGATCAATAATGAAAGATCCAATGGGGTCTCCAATGTTTTCTCTGGAGGTTTCGAGTTCTAGGCAACTGTTGGAATCGACAAATGTATCCTCGTCGACGAAAAACTCTATTAGCCAACCAAACGAATCGCCAAGCACAGCAACAACGTTACAAGAAGCTTTGAAGAACCTTGAAGAAACTCTTAAAATCGATTCGGCCATTGAACCATCAAAAACGTCCAAAATTTACGATTTACAATTACCAAGCTCATCAATGACCTTCACCTGTGATAATTGCAAGCTCAAAGATCATAGAAACGCGGAAAGTCATCCGAACCTGAAACGAGAAGAGGCTCGATCTTGTCGCGATCATGGATCAGGAATTCGTGAAAATCCTTGCCAATTGCGGAAGAATGTACGTTCGGACGAAACTTTGGATAATTGCCAAGCAGAGGTCAATTTCACGCAGAGAGAATCCACGCGGTGTCATTCTCCACCGGAAAGGGACAGACCCACACAATCGCTCAAGAATCTCGAGATTTCTCACGGTCGAATCGACCGCAATAATCGCGCTACCGGATGTTGCCATCCGCCCGAAGATGGCAATCACGACCGCTGCGGATACGTTTATGGCCAGAATGATCCGATTTTCAAGTACGATTACAAATGACACGTCAATTAAAAAAAAAACCTGAGCAATTTGTCATCAGAGATTTTACGAATAAAAATTGATTAAACGAGTGTCTTATCCTATATATTTCCTTTCTTGTATATTATAATGGATAATGAAGAGCAGGAATTAAGAGCTAATGAAAGTTGAAGGCTGATGAAGGTGTTAATTTTTTTCCTCCAGTTCTGCAAGACACGAGTGCTGTACAAAAATGATTCCAGTTCGTGGGACCTTCAGTCGAGGATTTTCTTCAGGGTACGAATAAAATTGTCACTTCGATTAAGAGGGAGCCACAAACCCTCGCCCCTCGTCTGCAGATCAGATAGATAGATAGATCGATAGATAGGAGTTATTATGCCCCAGCGGACTTTCGGGCAAAAAATGGAAAAACAGTAAATAATACAAAAAAGAAAAATAATAATGATAATAATAATAACAGTAATAATAGTAATGAAGATGATGATGATAATGATGAAGATAATGATCATGATAATAATAATAATAGTAATAATCAAAGTAATACAATAATAATAATGATAAAGTATAATACGAAAAAAGTAACCAATGGATCAAATGAGAAAATTAGAAAATTAATGAGTGATAGTTTCCCATGGATTTCCTAAATGACTTTTCTAGGATCGTTTAGAATTCAGAATTTCTAAAATCGAAAAAAAAATTACAGGTTGTATCATCGGACGAGCGTCGTTATGGAAATGTTGTCGAATAAAAAGTTTGGTTAATATCACGACTTACAGTAGAGAAGAACCGCGTAGCTATATTCAAAATACACATTCTGGGACCTCAACCATTTGATTCTGTGACATATTTTAGGAGATCCATGGGAAACCATAATTGGTAGGTATTTGTTTACGATTTCGAGAAAATATCTTCCGACATTTGTGACATTTAGCTTCGGCGAATGTCGGGACGGCGGAGATCTCGAAATTTTCGCTGTGTACGTATGTACGTATACATACTTATACACGAAAACCAACAAATTTTCAAATTATTTTTATTTCTTTATTTCAATAATCGAAATTAAGAAATGGGTAATCGCAACAAAATGTCGTTTTCGATTTCAGCTGTAAGAAATGCTGTAACGTTTTTACACATAATAAAAAATGATCAATTTTATCATCGATTTCGTGCAATAATTATTATTGTTCGAAAGTCGATGTAAACATTTTTGTAGACGTCACTCGAGATCACCCAGACGATTGGAGATAAATAATTTTATCAATAAAATTAAATTATATTAAATAAAAATAAATTAATAAAGCTTACAAATATTGAAAGTCAACTTTTACATAATAATTATTATTATCCATTATCAATATTATTATACAATTAATTACAGATTTCATATCAAGCTTATAAATATTAAAAATCAACTTTTACATAATAATTATTATTATCCATTATCAATATTATTATACAATTCTTATCATTATTGTACAATAATAATTATTATACAAAAGTGAATTTTGAAATCTGTTTATCGTTTTGATTTGATGTATGAAATCGATAAAAATGTTCAATTCTGATAATGATGTGGAAACAAGTTGGAGCGATTCTCACAGCCGAAATTAGCCACAAAAAATTTGAGAAATTGAAAAAGATATACTTTTCGTTGACCTTCAACGACGCAAGATGCGACGTCGTTTAAAGGATCTAAGTTGCTCGATAATCAATTAGCACAAAATTACGTCTGTTCAGGTACGAACCGAATGACCTCCCACTGCCCTACTGCGATCGCGATCTTCATCGTTACCATCAATACCATTTCGAAAGAATGAACCCACGAGGGTCCCACAATGGCCAACGCAACCGAAGGCGCCGTCATCGCGATAATTCGGAATCATTGGCACTTCCGGTGTTGAAGTCACTAGCAAGAGCTGCCAATGTTATGCTAACGTCGATTCTCGGGAAATCGAGACCCGAAGAGGTTTGTTTGGGTTTGTTTGGGTTTCTCGAAATCGTAAAAAAATTCCTACAAGTTATGGTTTCCCATGGATTTTCTAAAATATGTGACAGCATTAAGTGTTTGAGGTCCCAAAATGTGTGTTTTTAAGGTAGGTGTTAGAGAACGAAAAACGCGAAAAATTTTCAAATTTTTTTTTCTCGTCTTCTATGCGAGATATAACAATAAATTTGTATCCAAAACATCGATTAAATGGTATACAGTAGGAATTTTTTATTTAGTCCAGCATTTTATAAAAAAATCGTAGAGGGTGCCAAAGTCGAGGCTGCAAAAAAAGAAATGTTTCCATTGCGGACGGATAATCTCCGAAACTGCTGGATCGATTTTTATTAATCTTTCATATTATGAAATTTCAGTTTAGAAAATCAATGGGAAACTATCATCCTGATCGGCGGTCGAGGGGAGGGGGGGCTCCCTCTTAAGGTTGACACGCAAATGAGTCGAAAATCATATTTGAAAAAGCAGGATTTTGGTATAGCGATGCAAATACAGGATTCAAAAAAAAAATGTAAGTGATAAGAAATCGGGGTCGAACTGTATTTTGATGAAGATGTAAAAATGATTCAAAAATGTATCGACCGCTATGAACATCGCGATTGAACTTGTCGTTTCTTCCATTCTTTTGTTTATCAAACACGCTGTCAAAATAATATAGAAATTTAGCCTCAAAAACAAAATTTCAAGTACGTAAAAAATGTTGAGTGTGCGATGAATCTACTTGAGCTATGCGTTGTCGTACGTTCCGCAGAAAGATAGGAAGACGAATCAAGCCTACAGTCGAGTCGACAGGGACGTAGGATTCCGTGAAAAGAATCCTTGGGAGAGAAGAAACGGAAGTCAGATTTTTATGACAGGGGAAAGGTTTTAGACTGAGAATGTCAGACCGCGTTCGATGTGTCAACGGAAAGAGGCATCATGGATACCAATGGCCAACGGAAGGGCTTTGGATTCAACGAATTTTTCAGACGCATAAGTCGTTCTTCGGAAGGAACCCCTGATGCAAAAAAAAATAGTAAAAATGGAGGATACGATGTTGCTGCGCAAGTAGGAAGCGTCGAATTGGGTAGAACGTTCGTTGAAAAAACGATCAGTAAAACCAATGACGAGGAAAAAATTGATCAACCGGAAATATTGTTGGAATTGGAGAAAACCGGCGATTCAGAGAAAACCAAAGAAACCAATGAGGAAACCAAAGATAAATCGAAAAAATTATCGAAAATGAAGTCGACAAGACAGTCCGAAGAAAGAAAAACAATGGTGGCCGAGGAATCGCAAAGGAAATCATCGAAACGAAAAAAACCCAGTATTTCTGAGGACATCAAGCAACAGGACGAAGAATCGAAAGATGACTTTGGAAAATTGTCGAAAATGCAAACACCCAGAGAGTCGAAGGAAAGCAGAAGAATGGACGAGGAGCCCAAACGTTACTCGAGAAAACTGTCGAGACGAGAGAAACCTAAAACCTCAGTGATAAGTCATCGGAACGAAAAGCATCGGGATGATTTGAAAAAGTCATCAAGAATGGACAAACTCAGGCCTTCCCAGGAAATCCAGAGAGTGATTCTAGAACCTGAAGATAATCGGAAAATGTCGTCGAGAGTTGAAAAAGTCAGAGAATCCGAGGGAAGCAAGAAAAACGATGAGGAACGAGGCCATTTGACAGAACCGTCAAAAATAGAGGAAGTCTGTGATTCCAAAGAAATCGAGGAAACGATCGAAACGCCATATGACTACTCAAGAAACTCATCAGAAATAGAGAAACGCAAAGATTTCGAGGACATCAAAAAAACGGATCAAGAGCTAAAAGATTACCCCAGAAAATTGTCCAAAAAGCAAAAACCCAGAGATTCTGAAATAAGTAAGAAAATGGATGAGGATCAGGAAGAGTATTCTAGAAAATCATCGATAATGGAAAAAAGAAGAGATTCCGAGCTGAGACAAAAGATGGATGAGGAACAAGATCGCGCAAGGAAGACATCAAGAATGGAAAAACCCAAAGATCTTGAGGTAAGCGAGCAAAGAGATCAAGAGTCAAAAAGTCACTCAAAAAAATCATCGTTAATGCAAAAACCCAGAGATTCAGAGGTAATCAAAAAGATAAATGAAGAACAAGAAGAGTACTCGAGAAAATCATCAAGAACGGAGGAACCCAGAGATTCTGAGGTAATCATGAAAATTGGCGAGGGATCGAAAGATTCCTACAGAAAATCGTCAAAAATGCAAAAACTCAGAGGTTCTGTGATGAGTAAGGGAACGAATGAGGAAGCAAAAGATAACTCAAGAAAGTCATCAATAATGCAGAAAATTACAGATTCTGATGCGAGCAAAAGGACATCTAGGGAACAAGAAGATTACCCTAGAAACTCCCAAATTACCCAGAAAATGGAAAAACCCAGAGATTTCGAGTTAACCAAAAACATGACCCCGGAGCCAAAAGGTTATTCGAGAAAATCTTCGAAAATGGAAAAAGGCGTTAAGGATGAAGGAGGACAGGGACTCTCAGAATTAATCAATAATTCGATCAAGGAAGCTGTCATGAATATCGTCAAAGTGGGGGTTTGTTCACCAACCGATTCTTTGGTAGCTCATGAGAAAGATGTTTCGAAACTGATTCCACTGAGTATCCAGGCGGAACTTTATCAAGGTAAAGAAAAAAAACCAGCCATTTCAAATAATTTATTGCCTCCGATGGCTGCAATCCCACGTCGATCTAGTAGTTACGAGAGATCGGCAAGCGATCGACGATACCGTGAATCACATCCTCGCGTCATCAAGGACCAAAAGGCAAAGAGCATTATCAAGAGAAGAGAGAAAAAGCCGTTCGAGGCATCCGGAAAAATTCCGTATCAAACAAAGGCCAATGGCCACTTCAAAACGGATAATCGACGCATGACCGGTAACGTGAACATTTATATCTGTTCCGAAGCAACCGAAAGGACGCAAGAACCGTCAGAGAACGAAAAAGACAACGATCAGGACTTCGAGGAATCGGAAACGTCTTCGAACGTGAAGACGAGTAACAGTAGCCTGAGCGCGTCGACCAGCAAATTGTTGGCAGCTTTGAGAAAGAAAAAGCTGGAAAATCCGAAAGATCAATTATTAGGTTGTCTCTTTGGAACTTCCGAAGATTCCACCGGCCATCGATTTGTGGATAACATTGATAATAATGATGATGAACTCTCGTGTTTGTGCGACGACAAGGAAACTGAATTTCTAGACTCCGAATCATTCTCCAGCCGAGACGTTTGCTTCTGCGACGACAGGAAGCTCGATGACGAAGATGACAGGTCCGTTGCGGAACGAAAATCCAACCGGGAAAAACCGCGTCCACGTTCAACGTACAACCGTAATTACTCTCGATACTGGACAACGGCCAATACTCCGAATTACGTTAACAATTTGATGTCAATAAAGCCGAAAGGAAAAACTAATATCTCGAAAAAGGATTTCGATGAAGGCTGCTCTTGCTGTGATCACAAACGTTGTCGAAGAGATCGAACAATCGGAGTGCAGCGTCGGAAAACTTGGAGAACTTTACCGGACACACGAGTACGAAAATCAAGTGACGAAACGCACAAATTTCCGTGCATCATTGAAGAGGAAGCCGAAAGCTGCTGCGATAAAAAAACCTGCCAGGAAAACTACGTCTTCTGCACAAAACGCCCGGTCAACGATGCTCCATCCAATATTAGGGAGGAAGACAAAAATCGAGAACTGAGTTCCTGTAGGTATGAACCATTGAAATTTGAAGACAACGCATCACCCAAACGTGAAACGATGATTCGTGCCTCGTCGATCGTTCAGACGAGGGACGTAGTCAATCCAGTCAACGATAAAGACAACGGTGAAAGCGCAATACCGAAGAGCCATGAATCCAATGAAGTTTTGATGGACGTCTCGCCCAAACGGATCTCCGGAGAAGATGAAGGCTTGAACGACTCCCCTAAGCGAAACTCCACAGAGGAAGAACCCTTGAACCCAATCAATCAAGTAACCGATGAAAAATCTGAATATTCACCCAGAAACTCATCACAAATCGAAACAGTGACTCCATCAATGTTTCCCGACGGAAGAAGGAAAAGCTCATTTCTTCGACGTTCAATTGATAAGCTAATGAGTATCGTGAGAGGTTCAAGAGTCGAAGAAACATTGGATACTGAAGATGATAGGAAGAGTGACCAACCAATATCCATTCCTCAGCTGAAACCGCAAGACATCGACGATCCAGTCACCAGCATCGAAAAGACTATTCAACTTCCCCTGTCACCCACCAGGCTATCTTTAGTCCCACAGAAGACTACTGTAGAAACACGTTCCAAATCAAGAATAAGCACAGCTATAGCGAAAAGAAAGAGTTTGGCTGCGATGTCTAAAAGTACGTTGCAATCAAGAGCATCACCTCTACTCAGGACAGAAATTGGTGATGAACAGGACGAGAGAAAAAGTCGATCGTCTTCGATAAAGGCAGACCAAGATCGCAGCCAGGAGAAAGCAACAAACGGATCTTTTTCACCGAACAAAGAACACGATGATTGCGAGGACGAGAGAAGAAATGGATCGTTTTCAATGAAGACACGAGAAGATGACCGAGAATCCAAAAATCTCTGCCAAAGCCTCGACGATCAATCGCCAGTTGTCCAAAACCAGCTTTGCAAATGTTTCGTTCCGAAGAGTCCCAACATTTCGAGTATCGAATGTTCGAAAACGATCGAAACCCGAGTGTGTCCTTCAGCCGATAAGGATTCCGCAGGATACTGTGATTGGTGCGTTGGAAGGAACGGATCAGTGAATGAGAGGAATTGTCAATGTGAATCAGATTGGATGGTGTCTTGCTGTTGTTTCGCCAATGAGACCAAGCTAGAGAAACTGCCAGGAGATCAAGAGTACCCAAAGCCTGAAGATTTTGGATCAGGAATCCGTCAGAGATCCGCAAGCTTGCAGGAACATCGTTGCTGTCAAAGATGTCGAGATCTCAACGGTGATGGACCAAAATCAATGATATGCGTTTACTGCGACAACCAACGAGAAAAGTGCATTTGCAAAGTGGCTAGCCAGAAGTGCTCGAAGAGTAGCACGTCTCTGGAAGCTTGCAACTGGAATCGTCATCAAATGGTTTATTCCGGAGACATCGGAGAACCAGCTATTTCCAGGAGAGGCTTTTCAAAAGCAACTGCCGAGTACGTGGACGACATTGATCGTGAAGAAACCTCGAGAAATTTGAAACCCTACGGCGTTGAGGAACTTCCCTATCAGAAGGGAACTGCCTTTTCCAACGTGATGAACGAGCTTCAGCAGAGAATCAGCGGTTCGGTGTGCTGCAACGGATGTGGAATGGTGCCGTGTCTATGCCGTTGCCGAGATGAAGAGACCAAACGGACTGTCGACACGTGGCCACGTCTGAGGTGATTGGTATCGTTCTTATTAGAGTTTATCACAGTTTCATCAAATGGAACAACACTGAACTTGCTCTTCGCTTAATGCACCCCAAACAAACCCAAACAAATCTAAACGAACAAATGACGAAAAGTTCACGAACAGATGAACTTCAAGTGTCCATCATTCGAGGAGAACCCGAGATAATCGAAAAATCTAAACGTACCTAAAATCTCCAGCGTTTGATCACGCCAGCGATCGAACAAACATTATTATTCGATTTCAAAAAAATTCGAGTTTAAAGTTAGCATCGTAGAAACAAGAATTTTTTTCAATTTCTTCTGATTACACAGGTCTACAGACATCTCCCCCTCCGAGATTTGATGGTTGATACCGATAAATTTTAGGACGCTGAATATGGGAAAAGTAATGCAAAAATTCCAACACGTCCAGATTTTTTGCTATTTGATATTTTTATTTTTTATCAAAATACCCTAGGTGGTCTCAGATAAAATCGTATAAAACTAATGGTAATGCCCTTTTATCGAAAAAAAATTACTAATCAGCTTTATTTAGGTTCTAGGAACTGCTCCTTATTGATGGTTTAATTGTATTTATCTAATTCAATTAATGGCCTACAGTAATAGCTCGAAAAAAACATAAAATTTTAGATCATTTCTTATGAGGTCGTTATTAGGTATAGTTGTTAATTTATGTAGGGCATAGTTGTAGAATGCATTTTGTAATTCATTTAATTTAATCAAAAAAATATTTCCTTACAAAGGTGTTGTTTTTTACGAAAATAAAAAAATGAGTTTTCCAGGAAAACTAGATGAGATGGCGGAAAACTGAGTTCATATTCGTAATCAGCGCTTCAAAATACACTAGAATCAGTCATTGAATCTCAAAGGGGAAAATAAAAGTTAAAATTTGCAGACCTGTGTTATTACTCTCGTAAATTATATATTGCAGATTTTTTGTAAATCGAAGTAGGAAATAGAAGAAGTAATTAAGAAAATTAAAAAAAAATTATTTTCGTGTCCAACGATGCAAACTCGAACGTAATAAGTGTTCACGAAGACGAGAAGTGTCCATCAGGCTTTTAGGCTTCCATTCAACTTCAGCGTAAATTCTTCAATTACAAACCCAAACAAAACCGAACAAAGTCGAAATTGTTTCTTCATCACGTTCCTATAAATTCGCTGATCCTTTGATTCCCGCAGTACGATGAAGGAAGTAAAAACCTGTGGTCAAAAAAGATCGCGCAGTAAATCGCCAAACAATTGCAAGTGCGGTCCAATCCCACGACGGAAGACCGCCACTTTGCAGTCTGCTCCAATGAGAATTTGCGACAGGTGTAACACCTCACCGTGTCGATGTAGACGCAACGGTGGATCGCCACCAACCGTACCCCAGGCAAAGTGTTACTACTGCAAACGTTGGCCATGCGCGTGAGTTCGAAAGCCGACTGAATGTTCTCAGAACGTCCGATGAAGCGGGGCTGAGTAGGAAACCCAAACTTCGATTGACCAGAAGGCACAAAATTCCGAATTTTAACAGTCCGAAACTACAAATTTCGTAAAGGTTTACGAAATTTGATGACCAGACGGCTCAAAATTCCGAATTTGAATAT
>JAPYZJ010005614.1:0-13435 GCA_030522765.1 Ophioninae sp. B BG-2022a
AATTTAAAGAAGAGGGATTTACCTACATTCTGGCGTATTAAAAAAATTTTTACGATTTTTTTTACACTCAGCAGCCAGTTTTGAAAACGACAATTTTTTTTCGTTTTTTTGTTGTTTTGTGAGTGGACCCCTTTTACAGTAAAAATCTTTTTTATGCATTTCTCCTATTGAAATCATAAAAGGGGAAACCTAAGCTACAATTTCGTGTTCTCGATAAAAATACACAATATGAAAATTGCTCCGGAGTACGAAAACGACGAGGTTTACAACAAAATCTCAAGACGGTAAAAAGTTGCGTTACGTTTTGGTGGCTTCATAAGAATTTTTTCAGATTTTTTTTGCGAAATTTTTTTTTAAATTATTTCCAGTCGGAACTCGATTGATCTCAACACCATGGTAATAATATAATTAATTTTTTTATTCACATATTATACTTTGGTCACCGCGAAAAAATCTCGAATTTTCGTTGGAAATAACTAGCGAAAGAATTCTAAACTCCTGATAACCTCAAAATGGTTTCCTCAAAGGAATTGTTCTCGTTGCTCGTTTCAGGCAAGAAGATCAGCGCCATCTCGCGTCCGTCAGGGAAGGCCGGAAGTATAGGGTTTCCGGTAAACCGGAAGTGAAAATCCGGAAGTAAAAAAAGGACCGGAAGTGAGACTCGTCGTTTTCGTAAAACCGTGAAAAACGGAATATTTGGATTAACGAATTCAAAACGCAAACAAAGCCAAACAAAAGCAAGAAGAAAAAGTAAAAAATGGCGAGACAGCAAACGACCGATCGGAACATACCTCACTTGAGGGACATTTTTGGTTTTGGTAACAAATGGGAAAACGGTAGGAATCATCAGTCGGATGAAAAAGCTCCGGGTCACGACAGCGCTATATCCGTTGGCTCGACTTCCGGCGAGGAGGAGAGCCCGAAAAATAGCAAGAAGAAAAAGTCCCGTCGTCGCGACAACAGCAAAACCCTCACCGAGAGTGACGTCAAACATCTCGAGCGTCACTTGTCGATGAAAAAAACCATAAGGAAAAAAATAATGCGGGATTTGCAGCAGGCCTTCGTTGAAGATCCTAACGAGTTCAGAGTCGACGATATTCCTCATGAACAGCTCAAAGCTGAAATAAACATACAGAGCCTCAGCTTCGGTACACCCTCGCAGAAACAGGGACGCACGCGTGGCAACGCCGAAAGCACCTTTCTTGATATGCTTCGCGCCGGTGGTGGTGAGCTTCTTGTTTTTTTTCCTTTTATTTTCCATTTTTTATCGACTCGCGTCACTTTGGAACGTTTTGGAAGGTTCATTTAATTTAATTTGATTTAATTCAATTTTATTTTTCTGAACTTCTTTTTTCTTTTTCTTTTATTTTTATTTTTTATTTTTTTATTTTTTATTTTTATTTATTTTATATTTTTCTTTTATTTCTCTGAACAGTCATACAGTTATTTAATTATTATTATTATTATCTTAATTAAATTAATGATTGATTACTGAAATATCGAAATGAAATCCAATGAATTACTTAAATTGATACTAAATTAAATTAATGATTAATTATTAAAATGTCAATGAATTACTAAAATAAATACTCATTTGAATGAATGATGAACCCATTAAAGACTAGCGTTGCCATGTGACAACAGTCTACAACTCAAAATTGGGAGATTTTGAATTTTATTTTTGTGATCATCATATTCACTGGTCATCATTCAACCCAAATATAAAGATAAAAAACACAAAATTTGAATTTCAAAAACTCAGTCCCTAACGGGTTAAAAGATCGATCGTAACACCTGCAAAAATTGGGATTGGGAAAATATCAAGTTAATTAACTCAACTTTGTAACTTTGTAAATATCAACTTAATGTAACTCAACTTTGAACTGTTCAGGGTTCGAGAAAGGGACGACGACGGACGGTGATCGAGATTCGGGTCACGGTGGATCCCCGACGAGAGAAGTACCCGGGTCCCAGGATACGGACGACGAGTCCAGTTATCCCTACGAGAGTCACACCTCGACGCCTTCGAAGAAAGGCAGCAATTTCTGGAGGCGTTTCACAATGAAGAACCGCAACAAGCGGTAAGCTTGTTGGAATCTGGAAAGAAAGGAACAAACTGGCACGCACACACCTTTCCTCTATTTCTATCTTTCTATTCCTCCCTGAAAGCGATTATTCAATATCCAATTAAGATCGATCATTATCGATCCAATTTTCCTTAACCTCTTCCCAAAACTCTTTACCGACGTAGTTCTCGAGCAGAGCTCACGACTGTGATATACGTAATTGAAAAAACGATTTTTAAAACAACAGCGTCATCGATCTCTCTGCTTTCTCGATTATTCGAGAATTTATCTCGTGGAATCATCGATTCTTCATAATTCGATTTTTTATCGATCTGGAATCGATTACGATCAGCATTGGACCAATTTCACACGTACAAATCTTTTTCAACATCTCCGAATCGTTTTCACTTCCGGTATCGATTTTTTCGAACGAAAAATACTTTCTAGGGAAAATACTGTCCGAAAATCGGCTTCGACCAATCGGATTGAATTAACCTATATCTTGCGATTTTTTACTTCGATGAATTCATTATTATAATCGAAATTGAAATTTAAGACCAACGAAATCGAGAATTCTAGAGATATTCGTTATTTCTCTGTACCTAGTTATATCGGTTTGATTCTTTTGGTTAAATAACACTTCGTAGAAGAAACGAAGAAATATTGTATCGAAAATATTTCAAAATGCTTCGAATTTTTTTACATAGTAATAATTTTTGAAATAATCTTTTTTTCTTCTCTATTTTTGGATAAAAATGAAAATTTATTTTCTCTAAACAAATTTACCTGTTCGGAAAAGCTTTGAAAAATTTTACCGAAATATTTACAAAATTTTACGAATTTCGACGAACATTCAACGTAAATCTATTTTTTACGCGAAACTAGCAAACGATTGAAATTCTCAATATTTATCGCGTTGAGATACGCGTCACAGAAACGGAAATGATTTTTCAATATTCAAAAAACTTCTGTCACCTTAGAATTGCAAAAATCTTGAAAATCTATGAAATACGATTTCTGACGATAACGAAAACTAAATATACAAAAAAGAACAAAAGTTGCATTACCGAAATGCGAATTTCAACGCGATTTGAAAAAACGATGACTGTGTGCAATTTCGTATGAAAAAGAAAAATTTTATCGAGAAGAAAAAAAGAAGAGCATGAATGTTGAGTGAAACGTGAAAATTTGATTAGCCTAAACAATCCCAAACAAACCCGTTGCTTTGATTGTTACATTTTTCCCCAAAATATTATTCCCTAAATTAGGATTAGCTAGTCAACGTTTATGAGGTGTGTGACACGCTGTTACGAGTAATCACTTAATCTCTAATTATAATACGTATGCATATCGAAGTACGTCGAAAATAAATTCGCATCGATCTCCATGTAAAGAGTACTTTAAAAAAAACGAAAAAAAATGAGAATGAAAAGTGAGTAAAGATTTATTTGTTTTCGTATCGATTTCTCGTGAATATTTCGAGTTACGATTTATCGTTCCTAATTTCGAGATACGTTTAAAAAAAACATACACACAATCGCACTATTCTCACGACGTTCGACGAGCGTTCGAAAAAAAAACTCCGATCATTCGTTATTCTCGATTCTATTTTTTTATTCATAGCCTCGATAGGTTAGGATTTTTAATTTAAGTTGTACAATAGAATTTCGAGCGTTTCGAATCAGCAATAATTTTTTAAGTGTATCATATTTGACTATTCTTGTCTTTTATGTAGAGAAATAAACAATTGTATCGTAGATCGATTATTTATTCACCCTTTCCTCTTTTCCCTTCCAAAATACAGATCAACGAGCATTCTTCATTAAAAAGATACAAACGGAGTTTTTTCTTGAAAATACGGAAATGGACAGACGAGAAAAAAGAATTAAACGAGTTTGTTTAGAGAAAGAAATAAAAGGAGAGAAACCAAAAAAGAAATAAGAAAAAAACTGTTTTTTTTTAGAAGAAATAAAAGTAATAAAAAAATCGAAATAATTCTCTTCGGAGGTTTATTAAAAAAGTTTGATAAACCTTATCATATGTTTGCCGAACATTCTGGGTCGCCTGGGGAAAACTGCATTTCTAGTAAGCCAGCCGCAGTCTTTTATTCGTTGATGAATTTTGGTGGTCGTTTCTCCGCAAAGGCCGTCATTCCTTCCTTTCGATCGGCCTGTGAATGATTTCAGAATTAGTGAAAATGGAATTTCGCCAAAATTCGGAATAATTTAAAAATTAATTACTCAAAATGAAATAAAAAGATCCGCGTTTCCTGTCAGAAGCAACGACAAGCATTTTCAATATTTTAATAAAATAATTGATAAAAATGAATTCAAAGAGATAAAACTGACCGTAGCAAAAGTGGAGTGAAAAGCTTTCTTCTCGTAGTGCAAACCTTCTCTGAGGGTCGTTTCGTAAGCTGAAACAAAAATACATTTACGATATGAAGGCGCGAATGTTCCGGAATGGAAAATCAACGTAAGCGACAATTTACCTGTATTTACGGCTTCCTTGGCAATGGAGACGATTAACTGCGAGTGCGAAGCGATCTTTTCTCCGAGCTTAACGGCTTCGGCGACGAGCTGGTCGGCCGGAAAGACTTTGCTCACCAACCCTGTTATTTCATTGACACATTTCGATATTTACATCAATGTTTTTCACATTTTGTTTGGGTTTTTTTCAACAGTAACTCTCTATAACCTCTGTTAGAGGAGTTGTGGTCGAAACGACATACTTTTTCTTTCACGATGAATATTTAATGAATTCGACATCGTAGGAATTCAAAATCGAAAGCATAACCTCAAAATTTCGTTACATAACCTAATAAAATCGATTGGGAGACACAGATATTAAAATGAAAAATATAAAAAAACACCGAACAGTGTGAAAACACTTTGAGGTTAGAACTAACGATTTATTCGTTGCCGAAAGAGATTTTGAGGTTAGAATAACCTTAATCCAGTATTCGTAACGTACAATGACCCAGAATACAAAGAAAATCGTTCAAGTGGATAAATTCTCACCTAACTGATATTTTATCACGAGATAATTACGTAATCAGCTCGTTTTCGAACTCAATAATCACGAAAAACATGTACAGACTAAAAACTCGCGTTTCCTAGCGGCCATATTGAATTTCGCTACGGTCGCTTCATTGGTCGTTACAAGCACAGTTCTTCTAAGCCGTGAAAAATTTCATCGGAAATCAGAACGAAAATATGTTCAAAAAAAGTAAAAAATCAATTTACCCATTTTTTCGGCTTCTTGTGCGGTGATTTGATTTCCGGTTAGTACAATCTCCATAGCTTTGCTTTTACCCGCTACCCTCGTTAATCTCTGAGTTCCACCGGCACCGGGGATCGTTCCGATTGCGATTTCGGGTTGGCCGAATTTGGCTTTATCACCGGCGTAAATAATGTCGCAAAGCATCGCCAATTCGCAACCTCCACCGAGCTAAGAAACAAAAAAATGCGATAATTGATTTTCGTCGCGTTCGGTGATTTGTTTTTTCTAGGTTAGGACCGAACATAAATCTTACGGCATATCCGTTAACTGCAGCTATCACCGGTTTTTTCACTGTTCCGAGCTCGTTCCAGTGCTCGAGAAAACCTTGCCTCACCGTTCCAGCGTAAGTGTGATTTATCATTTCTTTGATATCAGCTCCTGAAAAATCAAATCGTTTCCAATCGAAGCAACTTTTGCTGCTGTTGAAGCGGTCACCGCTCCCGGTACAAAACGCCGCCATTTTGTCGTTCTATGCTTGTACGTGAAAAATGACACAATTAAGTGAACCTACCAGCTGCGAACGCCTTTTCACTACCAGTCAAAACAACAGCTCCAATACTATCGTCTCCATCAAAAGCCTTGGCTGCCTGATTGACTTCAATCATCAGTTTATCGCACAGGGCGTTCAATGCCTTTGGTCTGTTCAGAGTAATCAATCCGATGTTCTTCTTTTCACCGACTTTTTCGATCTTGATGAATTCGTAGTTTGGCGCTTGACCTGTTTGATTATTATTATTTATTAATGTAGTATTATTAATTAATTTATTATTATTTATTAATTTATTATTATATTTATTTAATATTATTATTTATTTTAGGAAATATAATTACTTTTTTTTAGAATAGAATTAAAATTAATTTTTATTTAGAATTTCTAATTTTAAAAAATCAGAAAAATGTCAAAAATAATCGCATTGGGTCATCAAGAAATACGATAACGGTCGTAAAAAAAATGTAGTGAAATTTCGGTGCGTTGCGAGCCAACTTTAATCGCTCCCCGAAGCGATCGAAGTCCAATTTCTCGTTCATCGAATTCCGATTGTTACTCGCTGTAATTGAAGTCGCGAATTTTCCGTCGAAACGCGTTGGGCGTTCGGACACGAAAATGAGTTATTGTTTACTCACTTGAATAGAATTTGATAGTTTGTGCATATTTGAAGGGTTGAGGCCGACGGCCGATGAGAATACGAGCGATTCGAGTCGTTGCCATGTTGGAGTCTGGTCGATCGCTTTCGACTGACGAGAGGCATCTCGTCGGCAATATTCGACGGGAATCGTGCAACCGTAGAAAAAGAAGAGGGAGACTGATGCCACCGAGTCCAGCGAGCTAACCCGTTATCTTGACTCGCAAACGCTCCGGAAGAGGGGGGCGCTCGCGTACAGTGTAAGCTTCGTTATTGTTTACGAGATTCGAGAAAATTCGATTTTCGAGACGAATCACCTTTTTGTCGTATTAGTTAATTAATTAATCAATAATTCATTTCGTAATCATTATTAACCTTTAATTAATCGACTAATTAATCAACAATTAACCTTGAAATCATTATTAACCTTGATTTAATTAAGTAATTAATTAACTAATCAATATAATTAACCTTAGAATTATTTGATTAATAATTAATCAATCATGAATCATGATTGCTCAAAATATTAACGCACCAATTAAAATTAATTAACCTCAGTATAATTAAAGATTTATTGGTCTTTAATTGAAACCCAAACAAACCCAAACATTACTTAAGGATTAATTAATCGACCATTAATTAAAGATTCAGTGGTCTAATATTATTTTAAAATTAATTAATAAAAAATTGATAAATGTTTCATTAATTAAAAATAATAACGGAGCGTAAAAAATATAAAGAATAGAAGAATAATTATTAATCGCGTTTTTACTGTATAGCTCAATACATACCAACGAGCCGGCAACGCAAATACATTCAGCTGTCTTTGGCATTAGCCGATATCGGGATACACGCTTGCAAACCATTGCAAACACGCTCGACGACCTGATATAATCGTGTTATACAAAATTATCATTTTTTACCCTTATCTCTCACGGCCTCATCGGAAATTCACTGAATTCTGTATTTATACGTTTTTGAACGTTATTCAGTTGGGTCGAAAAAATTTGCGTGCAAATATGAATTAAAAAGTAAGGATCATTACTTTTTATCGATTTATTGTTAAAATTATTTGTAAATATTAAAAAAGAGCTTCAATCTCGTGGTACGAAACATTACAGATCTACGTACTTACCGACTGAAGATAAATACGGTTTCTAACGAAATTACGATTTCGCGGAATAAAGTTAAAATTCAAAGCATTATTCTATAAAGGAAATTAATATTGAAAAATCAAAATAAAATCGAAATTACGGTTAAAAAATGTAAATAAAATCGGAATCCAAAAATAAAAATTCAAAGCTTAGTTCCGGAATAAAAATTACTATTCAAAAAATAAAAATTTAATGAATATTCGAAAATAAAAAGAAAATCAATTATTAAAAATAGAAAACAAAAATGGAATAATAAAAATTCAAAAATAAAAATAAAATCAATATTTAAAAATAGAAAACAAAAATGGAATAATAAAAATTCAAAAATAAAAAGAAAATCAATATTTAAAAATAGAAAACAAAAATGAAACAATAAAAATCTGAACGAAAAGATTTTCGGTGACATAATAGGCGGAGCTAAAAATTACGATACGAGAGTACGATGATCCGTAGTGTTGGGTGGGAGAAAATCCAGGTAGGTTGCCACACGAGCTGTACAATCCGGTCAAGAATGAACTTGAATCCCCGTTCAGTTCACGGACGTTTCTTCCACCAGAACGCCTCTCGTTGAAATGCAGTCCTCGTTCGTGGTTCTCTTCTCACTGTTACTCCTGGCCAATCTCGAGGAACGTCTCGCTGGTATTATCGTCGTAACGAATCGTCAAAAAGTCCTTTTTTTACAAACTTTTTCAAATCTGCTTAAAAACTTCTTAAATCTGTTTAAAAACTTTTTAAATCTTTCTAAACATCGTTAATGCAATCAATGTTCCTAAAAAAAATTAATTTTGTCAATTCTCGATCTAAAAATGGAAAAATTAAATTACAGAAGAAATATGGGAACAGGATCTTTCCAAAGAGATGCAAATCGGTGCATCGACCGAAGGATACGATACTGTAGAATTACGCTGTGGAGCTGAAACGATGATCGTTCGAATCGTTACCACGAATGATTTTTCGGGCGTCGTTTATACCCAGGGTAGCTTTCATTCCAAAAAAGAACCCTGCTTCCTCGATCCTCATCAGGGACGTAACTTCACGATCAACATCCCTTTCGACAAGTGTAAAACAGCAAAGGTAAATCATTTGGAAAAATCGAACAGAAAATAAAATTAAAAAATTAATAAAACTGAAAATCGAGAATAAAAATAAATTTTTTTAAATAAAATTTTCTAAATAAAACTGAAAATTGACAAAAAAAATAAAATTTTTTAAATAAAACTGAAAATTGACAATAAAAATAAAATTTAAAAAATAAAACTGAAAATTGACAATGAAAAAAATTTTTTTTAAATAACGAAACTGAAAAACGAACGAAGAAATGAAATTGAAAAAAAAAGCTGACAATCAACGGCAATAATAAAAATACCAAAAATAAAACTCGGAAAAAATAAAAATAAAAAATAATATTATAAATTACAATTACCCTAGGATGGTGAAAAATACAGCAACGTTCTAGTGATTCAACACGACGACGAGCTCGTCACCCCAGGCGATGCCGCTTTCATCATCGAGTGCGATTTTACCACGCCACGTGATTTGACAGTTTCCGCT
Source organism: Ophioninae sp. B BG-2022a (assembly GCA_030522765.1). Taxonomy (NCBI): domain Eukaryota; kingdom Metazoa; phylum Arthropoda; class Insecta; order Hymenoptera; family Ichneumonidae; species Ophioninae sp. B BG-2022a. The sequence continues at coordinate 9,178 of JAPYZJ010005614.1, forward strand.
GATTTAGCTGGAAAACAAAAAAGGTATTTATCGTTTGATCTTCCTTTGGCGTTTCTGATATAAAATGAGGGAATCCCATGGGGAATTAAAAAATAGGGAAAATGGGGAAATGGATAGATGAATTAACACTTGAAAACGTTCATTTTCCACTTTCAATTATAATTAAAATAAAATTTGAGTAATTTAATTTGAATTTGGAAAAAAATTTATTTTGATTTGATTATTAAAATAATGTAAAAAAGAATTATTTTATTTTTGCCTGTTTGGGTTCGTTTGGGTTCAATGTCAAACAAACCCAAAGAAAAAATAAAATGTTTTTTGTATTTGAAAATTAAATTAAAATTTGAAACATGCTCGAAATGTGACTTTGAAATACACTTTTATATACTTTTTGTAAATGAGGATTTTTATTTAATTAATATTTGGGCAATTGGATAAATTCGTAACTTATTTTCAGAATGACAAAATCCAGTATCGCCTTGATCGACGCCGATCCCGGACGTGACAGAACTAAGAGGGCAGCCTACGCCGAGAGCAGAACGGACTCGGTAGTTTTCTCGCCCCGTTCCTCGCTTCGCGACGAAAAAGACGAATTGTGAAACCAGCCTCGACGACACTTTTGTGAAAAGCGTGGATTATTCGTGTTGGTCGTTTTGCGAATCAATAAACACGCTTATCTTCGTATTCGAGCCTTGACACTCCTAAAAAGTTCTTCACTATCGCCGATAATATGCATTATTTACGAACAAGCAATCTCATGATCGAAGATCAAATTTTACTTGACCTTCGATTGACTCGTTCGTACTCTAAAATTTTACAGAAATTTTTCTTTTTTCCAAATACTTTTTTCCAAAACCCTTAAGGAACCCTTAAGGAACACTTTAGCTAGGAAATTTATAACCTAGCTAAGCATCGATTACGTAAAAAAAAAGTTACGAAATTTCGATACAAAATTCGACTCACGATTATTTTTACCCCCTTAAGCATCGATTTTCCAAAAACGCTGAAACACGTCATTTTTCAATTTAAAAAAACTACAAAACTCGAATTTGAATTAACCTAAAAAAAAGGAAAATCTCAAAAGGGACGAAATATTGACCCCCTTAAGGATAAATTTAAAGAGATATAACATTTACCCCCTTAAGGTACCCGGTTATTGGCTACACAGCCGATGAGTGCGCGAAAATTGCAAAGGCGAAAGGCCGAGCAAAAAAGACGAATGAAAATCCTTCGACGCATCGAACGAGGGAGAGATTTAATCGCAGCGAAAAAAAAAAAATGTTTCCCACTTCTGTCCCGTTGTAGTGTATAAATGAGACACGCGAAGAATTTTCCATTCAGAAGTTGAGCCGGAATCGTAATGGCGACCGCGAAGTTTAAGGGACCATCTCCGTACATCGTACCAACGCCGCAGCCCCATCCCTCCGATTATCTGTACAAAAGGTACGAAAATAAAAGATTCGCTGAATCCTTATTAAAAAAACATTTTTTTTTTTCGTTTTCGTTCGTTATTCGCTCGTTTGAAATTTCAGCTATTTGGATGATTTAGCTCTGAGATCCGGAACACAGAATGATCCGGTCCTTAACGTTGCCCTCTTCGGAGTCGGTCGAGCCGGTACCATTCATTTGGCTTCCATTAAAAACAGCAACCGAGTCAAATTACTCTACGTCGTCGACGACGTCGAGAGCCGGTTCATACAGCTCAAAAAGTATTGGCACTTGGACGGCGTTACTCTCGTCACGAGCAAACAGGCCGACAAGGTTTTCAAAGACGCTAGGTAATGGTAGAGAATTCATTGGACCGTTAATGATTTCGATGATTTTAATGATTTTAATGATTTTAATGATTTTAATGATTTCAATGATTTTTATGATTTCAATGATTTCAATGTTTTCAATGATTTCAATGTTTTCAATGATTTCAATGATTTCAATGTTTTCAATGATTTCAATGTTTTCAATGATTTCAATGTTTTCAATGATTTCAATGTTTTCAATGATTTAAATTATTTAAATTATTTCAATTATTTCAATTATTTCAATTATTTCAATTATTTCAATTATTTCAATTATTTCAATTATTTCAATTATTTCAATTATTTCAATTATTTCATTATTTCAATTATTTCAATTATTTCAATTATTTCACTGATTTCACTGATTTCAATTATTTCAATTATTTCGATTATTTCACTGATTTCAATTATTTCAATTATTTCGATTATTTCACTGATTTCAATTATTTCAATTATTTCACTGATTTCAATTATTTCAATTATTTCGATGATTTCAATGATTTTAATGATTTCTTGACAGCGTTGACTTGATCGTGGTCGCATCGCCGACATACACGCACGAGGGGATCGTCGTCAAAGCTCTGGAAGCAAAGAAGAACGTTTTCTGCGAAAAGCCAATCGCCGAAAATCCACAAAACACCCTCAGGTGCTACGAGACTGCGAGGAAAGTAGGAAAAGTTTTATTTTCGGCGTTCAATCGTCGCTTCGACCCGAGTTACATTGCTGTGCGCGAGAGGGTCCGCAAGGGTGAAGTCGGTCATGTCCACAATATCAAAGTGACAGCCCGAGATTCGCCGTTGCCAACGCTCGACTATCTGGCTCATTCCGGTGGGATATTTCATGACTGCATGGTCCACGATATCGACATGATGACTTGGATTCTTGGCGAATATCCAGTTAAGGTACGAGTACAGAAAAATCTACTTACATTCTCAACTCAAATCAAATTAACTCAACCTAGTTCAACCGAAGTTGAGTTAACTCAATTTGTTTTTATCCCATTTGAGTTAGCTTTGAGTTGAGTTGAATTTCAAAATTAAATAGCGTTAACTCAACCCGAGTTAACTCAAATTAAACCAAGTTGAGTCAAGTTAATTCAAGTTAACGCGAGTTGAGCCAGCGCAATTTATTTCAGAAGTGCAACTAAACTCGAAACTAACCCAGATGAGTTAGCTTAAATTAATTAATTGAACTAATTCAATACTTACATGAGTTAACCTCGAGATGACTCAACTTGAATTCAACTCACCCTGAGATGACTCAACTTGAGTTGAACTCACCTTGAGTTGACTCAACTTGAGATTAACTCGCCCTGAGATGACTCAACTTGAGTTTAACTCAACTTGCGTTGACTCAACATGAAATTAACTCAACTTGAAATTAACTCAACTTGAAATTAACTCGACTCGAAATTAACTCAACTTGAAATTAACTCAACTTGAAATTAACTCAACTTGAAATTAACTCAACATGAAATTAACTCAACTTGAAATTAACTCAACTTGAAATTAACTCAACTTGAAATTAACTCAACTCCAAATTAACTCAACTCAGTGAATTGTCACATTGAAAAACTGCATTCCCTTGAAATCGTGTTTTTTCCAGGTCTCGGCGCAGGCAGTTGCCAACATACCGGAAATCAAGGCAATCGACGATTTCGACACGGTAGTGGCGACCCTCCAGTTCCCGTCTGGAAGTCTCGGAATGATCGATCTTTCGCGAAACTCGAGTTACGGATACGATCAAAGACTGGAAGTGTTCGGACCCAAGGGAATGATACGAGCGGACAACGAGCAGCCGATACACTGCGTGACGACCATGTACGATCACAACGGGCCAAATTCGGCGCCAATCTGGTACTCGTTCGCGAGTCGTTTCATGAGAGCCTACAGAGCCGAGTTCGATCACTTCATCGACGTTGCACTCGGAAAATGCGAGCCCATCGTTTTGCCCAAGGAAACGATGGCAGTCACGAAAATCGCTGAGGCAATCGAGGAGTCTGTGCGCTCCGCCAAAGTTGTCGATTTGAAGTGGACTTCCGGTGAGCTTCCGACTCAACAATGATGATCATCGTTACAAAATTATTACGTTTATTGCAAAACGCCAAATTTTTACGAGTATCCTAATAAATGTTGTTTGTTATTCTTTGTTGACTATTAAATATATTTAGTGTTCTACGAAAAGGTAAAAAAAAATTCTAAAAACGTGTTTTTGGCATTTTCCCAGTCTAATTTTGTACTTTCGCCAAAAATTCGGGCATATTCGTAATCAGCGGAAAATTTACGATTAATTAGACACTTTTAATAGTTTTAAAACAGAAAAAAAATTTTTTCGACTTTTCCGGCCTCTTTTCAGGAATCTCGAAAATCACGATATTTCAAAAGGTCGTAGAGTAGGCTTCTTCTATGCGATGGAGATTTATTTGGTGGGTTTGGAAAAGGTTTTTGCCTGACTTAAATAAT
>JAPYZJ010005615.1:0-18563 GCA_030522765.1 Ophioninae sp. B BG-2022a
AAACAATTTCGTTAACATTATTAGTAGTTTTAATCAATATCAATTTTCAATATCAAATATCAAATATCAAAATTATCAATATCAAAAATCTAACGTAACAAAAAAACTACTGAACTTCGGTAGAACATTTGGTGGCTTAATTTATTGCATTTTAACTCTATGACGTCCTGCAAGGAATACGTCGAGTTACCAGTAACCCTGTATATATATAACTATATACTAACTCACGGCCAGCGACAAGACTGTGCGTAATTTGTTTGAGAAAAAAAAAAAAAATTAAGTAAAATCCACTTGTTTTTTAATACAGTTAGGTACAAGAGGTTTTACAGAGGTTTCAAGTTTGATAGTTAATAACTATTATTAAATAATTAATTATAAAAAAATTTGACAAAAATTGGCTGTCAAACTACTTAAATTTCGGGGATCCAGACGGTTTTACAATTTTTTTAAAGAAAAAGTTAATAAATTCTATCTGCAAAGCTGAAATGGATACCCGGGTACCTGGTCATTGACCGGACGGTTAATTGAATATTGTTTTTTTTTTCGGTGTTTTTGACTGCTCGAAGATTTTCACAATTTTCAGTACTTTCACTATTTGTTATTTAAGTACTACGAAAAATTGCTTTACGTTGTTGAAGCTTAATAACACGAATCGTTATCTCGATACATAATTTTTTTATTCGGAGAAAATATATTTCCCCAACTGGGCGATGTAGAAATGGGGAGGGTAACGGAGAAACCCGTAACATCTGTCGCAATCTTATCGCCATAAAACGATACCTTGGTCTTAATTGCCTCGTCGTTGGGAGCTTGAAGTACCGGAGCCTAAAACGATAACCTTGCTCGCACGGGTGTCTTTAGCAAAGGATAAACGTGACAGTGCTGTGCCTCGTGGTTGACGAACAAGGTCGTTGTCTGGAAAACCTCCCACGGGAAGAGTTATATCGTCTACCCATGCTTCTTCAGCTCGAAAATTCTCGATTTTTTGTAAAATGATGAATAATAATTTTATTTTGTAAACTAATAGAAAGTATTGATATATGATTATTTTAAGTATACAATTTAAACTAACAATATGACATTTGAATATTTAATATTAACAAAAACATTTATTATTAGAATATTTAATTTAAATTAAACATTTATTATTAAAATTAACAATTTATTATTAAACAATAACATTTATTATTAAAATATTTAATGTAAATTAAATATTAAAATATTTAATATTAACAAAAACATTTGAAATAAATTAATTTATTTCAACATACAATCAAACATCAAATCAAAGAAATCAACATACAATCAACATACAAATCAAAGAAATATTTAATCTAAATTACAAAAAAAAAATGCATCAATTGTATTTTACATTAAAAATCAAATTTGGATATATTTATATAAATAATATTCGTCAACTTATCATTTTTCATTAAAGATTTATTTAAACAATATTATACATATACATAATAACATTTTATTTTCATTTAAATAATAAATACACAATTTAGACCGAATCAATTGTACCGATAATATAAACTTAATTTTTGTAATAAAATATAATTTCAACAAAATGCGTTGCTCGATTTGATAAACGAGTTTTCTCTCAGCTCTTATAGAGAGCCTGAAAAATTTTTCACACTTTTTCACTACCTTTTGCGACTGGGAGAGTGTCTTGATCGCTTTTACGGCTGTTCTTTTCTACTCAGCTAGAAGACAGTCCCTCCCTTTTCGTCTCGCTCTCTTCCTCTCCACTCGGATATGAAAAGAATCAGGAATATCCGGGCAGAGTCGAGCCTGCGAAGGCGCACTCGCGTATGGAAAGCAGCAGTATCATAGTCTCTGGAATGTTTTCAAATAACTATCCGCTCTCGCTCTTAGCTACGGTGGACTACTCCCTGGTGAGCTCCCACCAGCCATTCGTTAGTCCGCTACTTTCCATCTTTTGAGCTCCCTGGTGGGTGACTGTCGCCAATGTGCGAGGACCGGATCGTCTCAAAACGCTTGATTCACGGTGCAGTTATTGTCCACGAGATAGGACCCAGCCCCATTGCTGACTCCAACGAAAATATTTTTATTGGAACTGAATAATTTGATGTATTCAATGTCCGTTTATAAATATCCATGGATTCAAAAGAGATGATTAACTTTTGCTTGATTTTAGCTCGGTCGAAGCTACAGCTGCATCGTGCCTTTTCATACAGTTTTCTGCGGGAATGCTTGAACGGTATTATTGATGTTACCGGCCAAAATTGATTTTAGGCTAAATCCGATTTTAGGCCAAATCCGATTTTAGGCCAAACCCGATTTTAGGCCAAATCCGATTTTAGGCCAAATCCGATTTTAGGCCAAATCCGATTTTACGCCAAATCCGATTTTAGGCCAAACTCGATTTTAGGCCAAACCCGATTTTAGGCCAAACCCGATTTTAGGCCAAACCCGATTTTAGGCCAAACTAGTTTAGCCTAGGCAAAACTAGTTTGGCCTAAAATCGGGTTTGGCCTAAAATCGGGTTTGGCCGGTATCATTGATACGATCGTGATCAAAGATCCTCAGGCTTTGTTCATTCAGCCTTATATTATCACAATATCAATAGGAGATTCGTATTAACTTTCGGGATGATACGAGTCGCTAGTCAGCGAAGAAATCCTCCTTCCTTCGAAATACTACATCCATCAGGCTTTCAGACCGGAAGTGTTAGGATGTTCAATAAGTTTTCGCTGTTTTCTTTTTTCTTGCAAATATTTCGTGAAACGTTTCGAAGCTGTTGTGTGAATATAATGTGATCAACTCCTAATGATTCTTGAAGGTCTGAGATGAATCGTCATCAGCAATGTCTGTAATTATTCATCTTCGAACTTTATCAATGCTCCAGAGGGTTCTTTATCTTCAACATCAACATTTTTGGAGCTTCTAAATGACAATCTCTACATATTTTTCCGGACGCAGCATGGTGGACCTAAAATACTCATTTTCTTCAGAAACGAAATATACGGAATTTCAAACTTGCGTGTAGTTCGTCTTTATAGACGAATGACCATTTTAAGATCCATGAACACAGTTCTGGTTTTGGAATTTCAATTGGTTATCAATGTCCGAATACCTTCAGGGAATGCTTTTAGAAAAATTATTTCTATTCAAAACTTCCAGCAGTGTATTGAAAGGATCGTCAAATAAATGGAATCAAATAGGTCCTAATCGCAAGAGCTAATAAACTGCCCTGAGTATACCTACAAATGGATTTATCTAGTCCGTCCTCAGCTCAAGTTCTTTTCTATAAATTGGTTGAAGGTTTATGCGCAATCACAATTTCCGTAGATGATCATGAAGCTTCCAGCAATTTTAGTAGCACCGTTGCCATCAGCCCTCATAGCTGTCTTTATACTTTCGCGTTCACTATTCGCTCAAGGAACGTTATTACTCCTTTTCACCTCGCCTTCGCTGGTGTTTCTACCAAACTCCGGGATGTTGTCTTCTTTTTTCTTCTGCGCAGAAGGCTTTGCCGTGTTTGCATCTAGCTGATATTGCCGTTCAACAAACGTCTAGTACACGTATATTCGTTTTTCTCGCGTCGTTCATTCCACTCGGCGGGTAAGACTTCCGGTAGGATACTACTCGTTCCCAAACAAGGAAACTGCTCGTAACGTCCAACCAGCTAGAATCTCCACTGGCAGTTTCATACTTTATTATTCCACGTTTTAGCTCCTTTTCCGTTTTCGTTTTCATTCAGGCGCAACGTTACGACCGACGTTATTCTTTATTCGTCTCGTTACAAGGAACTCGGAGTTTATTTCGTTACGAGTTTTTATTGCGGATTTCACGGGCAGCCTCGCTTCCTCCGGATCACCGAAATTCTCCAGATTTCCGCTCACCCCGTTTATATTCTTGCATGATCGCTCACTCGTACAGATTTTCCACGGCACCTGTCCATCAGTCTCTTACTACATTTTTGCAATGTAGAAATTCAACTGGGCTTTGGTTGGGCCCATATAGAATTTCCATAACTTTATTAGAACCCTAATGTAGTAACATTAGGGTTCTAATAAAGTTATGGAAATTCTACGTGGGCCCAACCAAAGCCCAATTGAATTTCTATTTCAATTGGGCTTTGATTGGGCCCACATAGAATTTCTACATTGCAAAAATCAACTTATAAAAATGTCGTTAAAAGGGAATGGAATTGTCCAGATATATGCTTTGGAATGAATGGCTAAAGAAAATAAGAATACTTGGTATATAATTTTTGAAAGATTGGTAATGGTCAAATATAGTCAATTTTTAATGTTATCACGTATTTTAATCGTATTTTTTACCTATTATCGACTAATCAAGTTAGATAATTAAAATACCACGAACGACTTAGCAGAAGCTATTTGTGATCCCTATAATACCCAAACCTGATCCTATTGTGCCCTCATGGCACATCAAGCATTTTTAAGACTTTGAAGCTTTCCTTCAACAAGAAAGCTCCAAATAATGCTTTTATCTTTACAAACAAGCCCTTTCCTTATCAGAAAACCCTCAATTACGAAATCTGATTTTTACTGGGCCCTATAAATTTCCCACACTATAATTTTATAATTATAATTTTATATCAGACATTTTTAATTATAATTTTCCTTATCAAAAATTTTTACAAACAAGCCCTTTCCTTATCAGAAATTTTTACAAACAAGCCCTTTCCTTATCAGAAATTTTTACAAACAAGCCCTTTCCTTATCAGCGATTTTTACAAACGAGCCCTTTCCTTATCAGAAATTTTTACAAACAAGCCCTTCCCTTATCAGAAATTTTTACAAACAAGCCCTTTCCTTATCAGCGATTTTTACAAACGAGCCCTTTCCTTATCAGAATTTTTTACAAACAAGCCCTTTCCTTATCAGAAATTTTTACAAACAAGCCCTTTCCTTATCAGAAATTTTTACAAACAAGCCCTTTCCTTATCAGAAATTTTTACAAACAAGCCCTTTCCTTATCAGAAAACCCTCAATTACGAAATCTGATTTTTACTGGGCCCTATAAATTTCCCACCCAGATCTTTTCTTCTTCTTTATTCCAATCGATCATGATAGCATTCTCGATAGGATTTTCCGGTTGCAATATTCGACTAAAAATCGTCGATTTTCGGAGCCAACAAGTGGCGACCACCAACGGTTTTCCGTTTTTTTGAAAGCTAGCACGACGCAACCGCCCTCGCCAATGGTTATACGCGTGTGATATTTTCTCTCGTAATATTTCTCGATCCGGGGAGTCTCCGGCTCGACGAGATCGGAGCTTCCCTACCAGTTCTCGTTTCTCTGTAAATCTCATAATCTCGCACACACTCGGATCGTCGAGATTTTCTCGTCTTTCTCATTGGCCAGACGTTTTCACGCGAGCCTGCAGCATTATAGCTCTGGAGGCGCTTCGCTGCCGAATTATACTTTGGCTCACGAACAATACACAAGCGTGACGAAATCGCGACGAAGCAAGAGGGAGGGGTATGACGAAGAAACGGAAATTTAGTTCGTGTGGATATTTTCACGGGAAACGCGAGATGGAAGTGGAGGAGGACTTTTGGGGTCGCTTATAAAAGTTATGCCAAGCCGAAGAGCCCGTTAGTGTGATACACTCCAGAGTCCGGTTATAACAAACCATCCCTCCAAAAGCAATGGTTAGTCGTTTCTTCAATTTTTCAAATTATATTTCATCAAACGAAAATATCGTAAACCGGATAATTATACGGGTGAATCGATTCGAAAAATCGACAGCAGCTGAGTGATCGACGAGAACACAAACATTTTTCCAAACGTCCACGAATTTATTCGGAATTATTATTATTTTTTTTGTTTTTGGTATTTCGAGGGTGGAAAATCGTTTTTTTTTCTTGAACGAGTCATGTGCTTGGAGAAGATTCGAAAAAGAATTTTTCCTCTTTTTTTTTTTACTCACTTTTGTTTCGTGTTTTAAAAAAAGGCCCCAGTGGACTAATCGTTTGTTTTTCCAAACGTGCACGGATTTATTCGGAATTATTATGATTTTTTTTGTTTTTGCTATTTCGAGGGTGGAAAATCGTTTTTTTTGTCTTGAACGAGTCATGTGCTTCGAGTAGATTCGAAAAAGAATTTTTCCTCTTTTTTTTTACTCACTTTTGTTTCGTGTTTTAAAAAAAGGCCCCAGTGGACTAATCGTTTGTTTTTCCAAACGTGCACGGATTTATTCGGATTTATTATGATTTTTTTTGTTTTTGCTATTTCGAGGGTGGAAAATCGTTTTTTTTTGTCTTGAACGCGTCATGTGCTTCGAGAAGATTCGAAAAAGAATTTTTCCTCTTTTTTTTTTACTCACTTTTGTTTCGTGTTTTAAAAAAAAGCCCCAGTGGACTAATCGTTTGTATTTCCTTGTTTCAGGATGACGAACAAGTTCAGAGTAAGTAGGAAGAAATATTGATGGTGTCGTTTTGCACGGATTTAACGGTTTTTATGATTAACGTACTAAAATCTTTTTGAAATTATCTAAAGGGAGGATATTTCACAAAATGTAGTGTTGCTTGACGAATAATAGATTATTCGATTGTGGTAACTTTTGTATTTTTTATTTTTCGTTGCTTCGTCGAAGTTTTTTTGTCGAAGTTTTTTTGAGTTTTTGGGTGATCGTTGGCAACGACAGTGGAACTTGTTTGTCATATGATATTCATAGGTATACCCTGTCACTTCAGAGCCTTTAGATTATAACGTTTCGATAGTAATTTTGTCGCTTAATTGTCTTCCTCCACGTGTTAAAAAACGTGTATTGGTCGTTCTTCTTTTTAACGGGTGGGGGTCAAAATGTCGAAACGGCCAAATTTAGAACGACTAAAATAATACAACGACAATATTCTGAATTCTCAAAATAACGAACATTTAAATTCGAAATTTTCGAAATTTATTCGTAATTTTTGAAAATTTTATTCGAAATTTTATCTTCCGACTGATTAAAAATTCCAGCTGATAGTAAATTCGAAAAAATATCTCTATTCTCTCTCTAATAATCTCTATCTACCTATATTCGAATCTCCGCAATTTTTTGAATTCAATATTTTGGCCTATCTGAATATTGATCCTTCGACACTTTTAACCGCACCCTTTTGAACCTACAATAGTCTATCCTTCGTCTTATTATGGCATCTCATTGGAATATTCATATTTACGGTTTTTTAATTCGTTTCGAACAAACGTCCATATTTTTTTATCTATTAATATTATGTAATTTTTCATTTTCTCTAACCAGCATAGTGGTCAACCGAAATGTGGTCTCCACAGAAAAAGGCCACTCTGTCACACTATTTTTTAAAAAACCGACGTTAAAAAAGAATTTTTATTAGCCGGAAAGCCTAATGAAAACACAGAAGCAACTCTTTTTTTTTAATCCCACAGAAGTCACAGTTATGTGTAGTTCAAAAACAAAAAAAAAACAGAAAAACGTCATTTTATTGTAGATTAAAAAGAAGAACGACCCGTATGGATTTGCAAAAACATTTCGAGGGAATTCGTGATTAGAGGTCTCAACTGGAAAATGCCAATCAACCTGGGAAACGTGCATCGTTGACAATTTAAACCAGAATGGAAATTTTTCGTCACCCAATGCCCGTCGTGTCAGCTATCGTTTAAAAAAATTTTTTATTTATTTATTTATTTTTATTTTTAATTTTTTTTTATTTTTTTATTTTTTTTATTTTTATTTATTTTATAAAAATAAAAAAAATTAAATTTTTTAAAATTTTTATACGCACTCCAGAGATCTCACCAAAGTATCAAATTTAACGTGTGCACATTTTCGAGGATCTGGGTCAATGGAGAACATATCCGTGATGTATATATAGGTTCGTGGGAATACTTGAACGAAGGGGACTCCATTTGTCGACGATAAGTGGCGATTGCATAGAGCACTATAAAATATATCCTCGATTTTAGTGCTTTATCGTACGTGCATCCACAGTGGAAGGATCCCCAGTCATAAATGGGCTAATCGACGTTTTTTTTATTCCGGAACAAAAAAAGCCCATTTCGTTTCGGAATCGTGGCAAAATCGTTGATGATACACGACTCGACAATCTCGTGATACTCTTCTCGCTGAAACTCGTATTTTTCCCTCTCGTTACTCTTCCTCTCGTTCGCAATAATTAAATTCAAGTTCAATTCAATTTATACAGTTTTCATTTCCCAAACGATCGGGCTATTCATTTTACAAGCTTTTATTTAAGTTGACTTTATGTGACGTGTAAAACAGGAAATCGATAGTTCACCCATTTCGAGACTAGTTGGGGCACTGAATTTTTCAAAATTATTTTTTGAAAAATATGTACATGAAATTTTTATTTTTTTTATGGTATGAAGTCAATCCTAGACTGAAGGGTATAAAATCAGTGACATATATAACAACAAATTTTAAAAATTAAACTTTTATTTAATGTGCTAAAAAAAGTAGAAAATATATATTTATTATACCAAGTCATTCATATGTGCTCAAAATTTAGACCTATAGTCTTAAATTTACGTAAATTCGTTAACATATAAATCGTATTTATTTAATTCACTGCAAAACAATTTTAGATTTTTTAAATACAAAATCCTTAAACTGAGTATGCAAGTGTAATAATAATTTCTCTAATTGCGATCGGGTCGAATTAAATACGGCTAATGAAAGTGAATTAATCAAATTAATTTAAATAGGTCAATAAAACTGAATTAATGAAAATTAAATAAAACACTTAAAAAATTAAGCCACCCACGCTTTTATTCATAGTTAAATATGACTTACTAAAAAAAGTATTATCCAGTTTATATTGGACTAAATGAGAGCTTGTTTGTTTAAAAATATTTTTTTAAATTATCAACAATGAAAAACTGATTCGAACTTTTGAGAAAAAAATTCCGCCTGCCAGGAAAACGTCAAATATATCCCCAGCTTCTCTATCAGGACGGGTTGTAGAATTCTCATCGATAGTGTTATTAATAATAATATACTTCACCATTTGTGTTTCCCTATACGTAGTTTAATTTTTTTTCGGTAATCGTAATTTAATTTTTATGAATAATTGAACCATAATTTTGATCAATAATCGAAGTTTAATTTTCATCAATAATTGAACTTTAATTTCCATCAATAATTATACATTTTATTTTCCCTATTCGTTATATAGGAAAAATATAAAAAATTTTTTTTAATTTCTTTTCAAGTAGTGAAAAAATTATATGTTTCCTATATAATTACATTTTTATATTATAATTATAATTATATTATTTTATAATTATATAATTATATTTTCCTATATAATTACATTTTTATATAATTATATTTTTCCTATATAACGAATAGGAAAAATATAATGATATAAAAATATAATTCTATAGGAAACATATAATTTTTTCATTACTTGAAAAGAAAAAAAAAAAAGTGGAGCATGTTGAGTGTTCAACATGGGAAATGTACAAAGAGAGCGATAGAGACTAGGATGGGAGGGAGGTGGTGGTGAAACGGTGTGTATTTTATGGAGAGCCGATCGTTACAGAACCGATCGAAGGATCGTTGGCTCGCAAACATTCCAGCGATGCGTTTTATGTCATCTCAGAGACAACGAGTTGGTCGTATCGACGCCACGTTGACGGTTGCAGCAATATCGTCTGGCAGTAGCGATAACACGCGATCAGTAGATAGCGAGACCTTGAATGAGAGATAAAAAAGGGACCACGGACGCCATATTTTTTTAATAGTTTATTGGACGAGAAGAGAAACGATTGGAATTGGAAAAAAAAAAAGTTTAAAACGTGGCGTGTCTGACCAACTCGAGACTTTGACTACTTGGATATACGAGAGGCTAGGCTCCACTTTATGTCGTATCTGCCATCAGGAAGTTTCGTGACTCGATGAAACGGTCTTCAATTTTTCATGGTTTTCATATTAAAGGGGTTTGGGTTTGTTTGGGTTTGATTTTTAAGGTGATTTTTAAGAGATTGGATTTTTCGTGGTATTTTTTTCGTGACTCGATGAAACGGTCTTCAATTTTTCATGGTTTTCGTATTAAAGGGGTTTGGGTTTGTTTGGGTTTGATTTTTAAGGTGATTTTTAACAGATTGGATTTTTCATGGTATTTTTTTCGTGACTCGATGAAACGGTCTTCAATTTTTCATGGTTTTCATATTTAAGAGGTTTGGGTTTGTTTGGATTTTTCGTGGTATTTTTTTCGTTACTCGATGAAACGGTCTTCAATTTTTCATGGTTTTCATATTAAAGGGGTTTGGGTTTCTTTGGGTTTGATTTTTAAGGTGATTTTTAAGAGATTGTATTTTACGTGGTATTTTTTTCGTGACTCGATGAAACGGTCTTCAATTTTTCATGGTTTTCGTATTAAAGGGGTTTGGGTTTATTTGGGTTTGATTTTTAAGGTGATTTTTAAGAGATTTGATTGCTCGTGGTATTTTTTATAATTATATTAATTATATAATTTATTATTATATTTATATTAATTTATAATTAATATAATTCGCATTCGAGAATATTTACACGTGGCATTTGCTAGCGGAAAAATTGCACGTTTGCTCAGATGTTCTGGTTCGTGTTTGCTCACTCGTTTTTTTTGAAAGCTGTCACGACACGATAGGAAGTAATATTCGAAGCCAAAGGACGGAAAAGAAGAATCGGAAAGGGTTGAGGGGATGAGAGAAAAAAGGGTTGACACAGTTTCGATTGGTTGGAAAGCATCACCGAAACATTTGCTGCGAGTGCTCCGATTTTTTTTTTTCGGATAACAAGGGAAGAGTTAATAACACAGGGAGTTGGTTTTTGTAATAAATTTTTTTTTTCACAATAACAACTCTCTGATGAATAAAAATGTGTTTAACCGAATTTTTTAAAAATCTTTGGATTATGAAACAATCTTTTTTTTTTGCGAACAATATTAAAAATATAATATTACAATATTAATGATATATCAGAAGTGAACAGTATTAAAAATACCAATATCATTGCCGATTCGACCTCTGTTATATTTTCATAACATAGATATCAGACTTTCTTTCAAGCCTGATGAAACTCAATATAAATTATGGTTCAACACAAATAATTGCGGTTCTCAAGAGCCACAAACCTCCGGGAAAATGCACATGGCTCACTCGTGACGTGTCCTGACCTACAAATCGGGGACACATTGTGCTCCACTACAGAAATATATGATTATTTATAAAAATGAAATCACGAATAGGAAAAATTAAATATATGATTATTGATGGAAATTAAAGTTCAGTTATTGATCAAAATTAAAGTTCGATTATTGATCAAAATTAAAATTCGATTATTGATCAAAATTAAAACTCGATTATTGATCAAAATTAAAGTTCGATTATTGATCAAAATTATGGTTCGATTATTAATCAAAATTAAAGTTCGATTATTAATCAAAATTAAGGTACGATTATTGATAAAAATTAAGGTACGATTATTGATAAAAATTAAGGTACGATTATTGATAAAAATTATGGTTCAATTATTCATGAAAATTAAATTACGATTACAAAAAAAAAAAATTAAACTACTCCTAGGGAAACACAAATGGTGAAGTGCATTATTAATAATAAAACATTATCGATGAGAATCCTCTAACCCGTCCTGATAGAGAAACTGGGGATAAATTTGACGTTTTCCTGGCAGGCGAAATTTTTTTTCTCAAAAGTTCGTATCAGTTTTTCATTGTTGATAATTTATTGTGCACAGCTATTGACTTTTTTTTTAAGCTTGCTGAAACTCACTATAAATCACGTTCCAATACGAAAAATATTGTTTTTTACGAGCTACAAAGCTCCGAAAAATGGCTTATGGTTTATTGGGTCCCTCTCGACTTCAGTCACGAAAATACTTTTTTTTTTATCGAAATTTTACTGCAACGTAAAATGGCTGGGAATTTCGAAGCGCGAATTTTGTGTCGAGATAAATAAAGATCGAGGGTGTATGCGAATGGGTGATGTATATTTATTCATCGATCTTCAGCTGCTGAGCCCAGTGCACACTTTACGTATTTCATACTCTGTCGATGATCGTGCCTCTGTGTGTTTTGAGGTTGAGAATTGGCGTAGAGAATAACATATATCGAGCTTTGGTGAAAATTCCATTTAGATTGCATATCATGGTTTTACCCTCGAATTCCAACTGATTACGAAAGGAACTTTGCGAATGTTCATGTGGTTAACTGAATTTTTTTTAAATGTTTGAAAACTTTTATTTTCGGTTGTTGCTGTTTCAGTGCTGAGGAGAGCTTTCTCCATGTTCGACTCGACGAAAGCTGGCAAAATAGAAAAGGAAAAAGTGCGAACGATCCTGAACACCCTTGGACATACCTTTGACGATCAGGAACTCGAGGTACTTCTCCAGAAAGAGGACGAGGATGGTAGGTCGAATTTCCTAATTTTCCTATGTTACGAGCGATGAGACGAAGGCAAGGAAATTTCATTACCTCGTTTCATTATTATTTCAATGATTCGTTCATTATTGGCATTATTTTTGTAATTTAGTTACTTGTAATTGTAATTGTCATCCTTAAAATTCATTAATTTTATGAATTTGTTGTATTACTCCAATGAATTATCGGGATAAGTGTTATTACATAAATATAAATAAAATATTAAATTATTAATTATTATATGAATAAAAATATTGTAAGAAAAATAATAATTGATCATATAATTAATGGAACGAATAACTAAGCTTGCCAATAAAATAAACAGCAATTAAATTTCCTATTCTTAGTTTTTATTTATTCTTATTTTATATTTTTATTTTCATTATAAAAAATTATTATAATGATAACGTGCTGATAATATGCAATATACTATATTCTATAAATATTAATAATATATTCTATTTTTAATGATTATATGCCTAAAAATATTATAAGAAAATTATAAGTATTATAATATTATTAATATTAATAATAATTAATAATATATAATTATATAAAATCATAATTATATATTACTATTAATTATAGGATTATTTAATCCTATAATTAATTCCACGAATAATTAAGATTGGTAATAATGCAATATGCAGTAGTGAAAGTTCCAATCCTTCGATTTTATATATTT
Source organism: Ophioninae sp. B BG-2022a (assembly GCA_030522765.1). Lineage (NCBI taxonomy): Eukaryota > Metazoa > Arthropoda > Insecta > Hymenoptera > Ichneumonidae > Ophioninae sp. B BG-2022a. The sequence goes on from JAPYZJ010005615.1 coordinate 13,095, forward strand.
CTATTATTATAATATCGACGTTAATAAACGAAGATAATTAATTGTCCATTATAAGAGAAAAATTAAATCGTTAATTGGTAACTGTATTTCATGCAGTAATGAAGTTGATTGATAAATTCGATTATTGAGAAATTCATATATTCCCATCGCTGTACCGGCACAAAGTTGGAACAATAGAGTTTAGCTTCGCGAGGAAAGCTCGAATTACTTCGATTTTATCGATTTCACGTGCTCAGGTGGGCCGAATAAATCATGAAACGTACGTCTTGAATAACGTCGTACAAGAAACCAGCGAGCATATATGAGCTCGAACCTCACGAAGGAAACTCGAGTCGAATCCGTCCTGTCGTAGGTCGGTTCGAACAAACCCAAACAAAGCCTTTTTTTTCATACGTTCAATCGAGGTTTTTATTTTTTTTCTCCAACTGCTTGTGAAAATCCAATTTGGTCAAAAATATCATTAATTCGAGGGAGTGAAACTTGGGCGCAGCTGGAAGAGTATCTCAGTATCGAGAATAAGAGTAAGTCGCATTTTCGACGATTTACTGAGCCCGATACACTCCAGATGGAACTTTCGCACCCTACAAAGTTTACCACTTCAATATAAGTGAAACTGCGCTGCGATAGAATTGGCTTTTTCAAGAGGAAACTCAGATAAAAAAATGACGGAACTTTTAATTCACTTTTATCGTAACTACGAGTATTTAAATATTGTTATTTTTATACCAAAAGTAGGGTTCTTTTCATTGAAATTATTATAAATATTTTCACATTATTACACTTATAATTGTTATTATTTATTAGCATGCAATTACAAACTATAATTATGATTTTATTTCGATCGTTAATTCGTCGTACATTTTTAAAAAAAATTTTTATTATCATTTTTATTATTATTTTATTATCATTTATCATCATGTATTGTTATTTTACACCTTACAGTTATTATTATTATCAAGCATTATCATAGAGTTCATAGTTATTATCGCAGATATAAAAATTGCAGTTATTACAAAATTATAATATTTCAGTTTATATACTCAAACTTTATTAAGTTTTCAATAATTTTAGTTTATTTTTATCATAGCAGCGCGTATCAAAAATCGATTAAAAGAATCAACGTTGCCTTCCTCGGAAAATAGATTCAATTTTCCTCTCTCAATTTTCTTCTATTTCTTTAAAAAATTTTTTATTACCATATTTATTATCATTTTATTATCATTTATTCTCATTTTACACCTCACAGTTATTATTATTATCAATGACTATCGTAGAGTTCATAGTTATTATCGCAGATATAAAAATTGCAGTTATTACAAAATTATAATATTTCAGATTATATACTTCAACTTTATTAAGTAAACAATAATTTTAGTTTACTTTTAGCATAGCAGGGCGTATTAAAAATCGATTAAAATACTCAACGTTGCCTTCCGAGGAAAATAAATTCAATTTTCCTCTCTCAATTTTCTCCTATTTCTTTTTTTTTGCTCCCCAACCATTTCAAAATATGTCTTGGTATTTCCTCAACTTTTTCTCACGGCTGAAGATATTCATTCGTCTATATTTTCCGAAGTCGAGATTTTCAAATGAAAATTTTTATTTCTTTCCAGTTTAACGAGAGCAATTGAAAATACAGTTTTTCGATAAAACGAGTGATTGTACACTCAAGCATAGAATCATCGAGTGTACTGATTATTAAATTAAAAATAAAAAAATTAAAAAAAAAAAAAAACGCATTCGTCGTGATTTTTCGTGCCTAATGGGAAATGTAGTTTTTCGATTTAACGACCATATGTAAACTGTACCGAGGGAAATTTCAGGGTGTATTGACTTTTCAATGAAAATCAATGCGAAACATTAATTAATGACCAAGGTATTGCGGCATCATTCAAACAGCTGATCACTGGCTAACCATCGAGACAGGCACCATAACACTGCTACCTTTCTCTTGCACGTGTGCAATCGAGGCAACTCGTTAAATTTATGTCAACTAACGTTTGTATCGAGGCATTCTACGACCACGAGAGAACCCAAACAAACCCATACGTTCGATACGTAAATTGAAAAGCTTGCGAGCCAAGCTAAAGGGAGAGAGAGAGACAGAATGAGGAAATCTGGTTAGTGCAGGTCATCCATAGGGTAATGCAAGTATGCATAAATATTTGCCATTTAATCAGCAAACGTTGCCTGATTGGTGCATGACTATTATTATCATAAATTGGGCGCAGTCTGATCGCAAACGACGACTGTGTGCAAACGTTAAATAAAAAATGAAAGCCCAATCTTCCTAATTGTTTAAAGTATATCAGCGAAATTTTCTAACAATATTAATAATCAACAACAAATCGAATATCTTGAATGAAATTAATATCAACAAATGAACATCTTGTTGATTATCAATCGATAATAAACAACAAATCGAATATCTCGAAACTTCGAATTGCACGGTCTGTACGATAAAACAGTGATCATAAACCAGATCATAAACCCTTTTTTTCGGATCATAGGAGTTCGTCTGTGATCATAAACCAACTTGTAAATAATTAAAAACCCTGGAAAAAAAAACACCAAGAGGAAAAACTTAAAATAACTCAAAAATAAATATCACTTAAAAAATCAAATATAAATTCGACTAGTATTTAGCAAATGTTACGAACTCGTGGTTCTTAAGACCTGATTCACTCGTTTCAAACTTAACCACGAATATCCTAAAAAAAAAAACGAAATAAAAATCGAGTGAAATAAAATCGACTGCGATGAATGATACATTTGCGAGAGTTCAATGAGTGTCGAATCCAATGTATTACACGGGTATGAAGACGAGGCTTTTACAACTACGTAGGTGTCGACCCTCGCGTCTCCAACCAATTTCGCAGATGTGGCGAATGAGCCAAGTCGTGCGTAACGAGACCAATATTATCGGAAGCAAGGTAAAGGGAGAAAGAGAGAGAGAGAGAGAGGGAGAGAGAGAGAGAGAGAGAGAGAGAGAGAGAGAGAGAGAGAGAGAGAGAGAGATGAAAATTGAAACCGAGTGAGCAAGAGAGAAAACCGGAAACGAAGCTGGTCGAGCCAGTGAATAAGGCGTTAGACAAACGCCGAGGTTTCAGAGGCATTGCATTGGCAAGCGAGGGAGACTCTTGGCGTTCTGCGGAGATTCTCGTTAGTCGACGTAACGAGGGGTGTCCTGTACATATCATTCATTACCAATGAAAAGGACTCGACTCATGCTGAATCGGAGCATGAAATTGCCACGAGTTCGGCCCTTTTGTATGTTCATGAAATTCTGTATTATTCGAAATATACCGGGTGTTCTTTATGGGAACACATTCACTTGGTTTGCCAAATACTATTAGAACGTTATAAATTAATTATATTAATTAATAATGAATTCATTATAATTAATTTTATATACACTACCGGAAAAAATTAAAGGATCAAAAAAATATGCAAAATTTTAGCCGTTTTTCAAGCGGCTGTATCTTCGTCAAAAATTGTCGTATCGGACTAAGCAAAAAGGCAATTTGAAGCTTGAAGTCTCTAGTTTCGAGATTTCGTAATGGACAATTTTTCATAGCCACCTATATCGCTCAATCGTGAAGAATACAGTGAAAGAAAAATTTACGAAATTTTATCGGTTTTTCTTTCTGGTACAAAAACATGGAAAATTTTTTTTCGATTAATTCACTAAATGGATCGAATACGTTGTTTATTCAGCTTTAATTTCCTTTTTTGTACATCTCAATACGTCCATTTTTCGCTGAGATATTGAACTTTGAATGAAAAGGATCCTTTTGTCTTTGACCATTGATATCTCAGCAACCAATGGTCATACAGAAAATTTAGGGTTGGTTTCGGAAACGTGAATAAATTCTCTACAAAGCTGAAGTATTCATTTTCCGAAAAAAAATTTCTTTCATACGCTACATCGTTTTGAAAAATCTGGAAAAAGTAGGGATTTTACGTTTTTTTTTGTAAAATAACCGGCTTAATTGAAATTATTGAGGTTTCCATTAACTTGAAGCGTGCATTTTACAGTTCAATATACCCAAAAAAAAACCTAGAAAGTTTCAACTGAATCCATCGAGCCATTTTTTTGTTTCATTCAATCAAACGTTTGAAAAAAAATTAAGGATCACATTTTCGTTCTCTAATGCGCATAATCTTTAACAAAACGAAAAAATATATTTTTCTACACTTGTCCACGTTTAATATAATAACATTTTTAATAATTTAATTTAAGTTATTTAATATTTCGATAAGTTTTTGTACTTCGATAAAAACTGGGCGATATAATACAACAAATTGATCGTAATTTTTTTATTATATCGCTTAATTTTGTTTAAAGTGCTGAAACTTATTTAAATATTAAATTTTGTTTTTATATGATGACATTAGCTTGTGTCGAGTAGGCCTGCAATCAAAGCTGAATCTCGAGTACCCCGCATATCAAAGTTGACACCCAAAACCTATTTGATCTAAAAAATATAATATGCGAAAGAATAGAACAAGTCAATATTTTATTTACAAGCATGAAAACTTAATTCATCTAAAAATAAACAATTAAAGATAGCAATTAAAATCTATTTAATGTAAAAAAAAAGAAAAAGTGTTCACTATCATCTTCGACTTGGAAATAGTTTATTAAATATTGAATAATCAGTTAAGTGGATACAAAAAACGAGAAAATATACATTAATATTTACCAATGTAAATATTAAATTGGTAAATATTTCTTGGTTATTTTATTTTTAAAGTCAGCTTTTTATGGACAATTCGATGCATGATTTACAGTGCTCAAAATGCGGGAAAATTTGTTTTTGGAAAAATCAAGGAAACATAAACAAAGTTGGTACATCTGTGTTAAAAAAATAAAATGAAGAATAAATAAAAAAAAATACAATACAGTAAAAGTAGAATAAAAGTACGTTTAGATAAGTACGTTTAGGTTTATCCAAATGGAATTTTGAGGACATCGGAGTTTATATTATATAAACTACAGGGCCAATAGACTATCACGAGGACCCTCCCGGAATGTTCACTCTATACAGAGCTTCAGCTGCAATAACGTGCCTCAGTGAGCAGCCTCACGAAACTCCATGCAGCCCTGCCTAATTCTCTTGTAATCGGGTAACTTGTGAGGCAGTTTCTAAATTAGTGCAGAGTTCGCTTAGATATAGATCCCCCCATCTCCATTCCCATCATTTCGTTAAGAACGAGGATAAAGCCGTGAATAATGGCAGGCAAAATGAAGCTTAAAAAAAAAATAAAGAGCATTGGGATAGGAATATCGAACTTCGATTGACCAGAAGGCTCAAAAGTCCGATTTTTAATATTCCGAAAGTATGAGTTTCGTAATATTAATATTCGGAATTTTAATATTACAATTATTTACAAAATTCCGAATTTTAATATTACAATTATTTACAAAATTCCGAATTTTAATATTACAATTATTTACAAAATTCC
>JAPYZJ010005616.1:0-11288 GCA_030522765.1 Ophioninae sp. B BG-2022a
TTTTTTTTTTTTTTTTTTTTTTCGTTTTTTTTTTTTTTTTTTTTTTTCGTTTTTATTTTTTATTTTTTTCGTTTTTATTTATTTATTTTTTATTTTTTTCGTTTTTTTTTGTAGATGGCCGCCGGCGCCGTTTTGCGATCGAAAAGACAATTTTGGGGACAAGTGCGACGCTGGGAAGGCAATTATCTCGCGAAACTCGACGAGAACGATCATCACGACACCTTCGTAGCGTCTATCAATAATCTGAGAAACGCGGATCACTTCAAAACCGTACTTTTCAGCGGGTTCATCAGGAAAACCAACAGGTATTGGAGATCAATGTCCCCAATGTTGGCGAATAAGTTCGTTGCGTTTTTATTTTTTTTTTTTACAACGATTTTTTTTGCTTTTTGATGAAGCGTATAATTTTTGTTCGAAGAACTCTTTTTTGCTCTACGAAATTGTGTTTATCTTTTTTTGAATTATTTGATTTTTAACTTTCGAGACTTAAAAATCAGAATTTTCAGGAAGTAAAAAAACAACATTATTCGACACCTGATTTTTGGGTTTTTGATAACATTTTCGACGTTGCGAATAACCCGGGCTGCCTCAGTAGCTTTTTGGCCGATAAAAGCAGGTGTCGAATAATTTTGCTTCAAATATTCCATTTTCTAATCTTCGAAAGTAAGAAAACAAAATTACTCAAAAAGACGATTATCACAGTTCAGTAGAGCAGAAAGAGCTCTATCGAATGATTATCAATGCTTTGTCGAACAGCGAAAAAAATCAAAAACCAAAAAACATATAAAAACGAATTTATATCCTAAGTAAAAATAGAATCTTCCACAAAAAAGTGGATGCCAAATTTCAGTCTTTCGAAAGTTTATCTCACTTTTCTCAGCGTTTCAGTGAAAATTATTAAATTTATTAATTAAATAATTTTCAATAAATTAAATAATCTCCTCCCGTTCTTTAATTTCCAACGAAGTTTCCAAACGAAAAAAAAAAAGTAGCAATGCGCGTTTTCATCGAACGAACATCGTATCCGTTTTATCGTTTTCCATTTTTTCCGTACAGATTTGGCAAGCAAGCCGATCGAGTTTTGCTGATAACGGAACATTCGATTTACAAGCTCGAGAGCTCGAAGTTCAAAACGATGAGAAAAGGGATGCCAATAGCGGAGATAACGGGATTGAGTGTATCGCCAGGCACCGATCAGCTAATCGTCGTTCACTCGAACAAGGGAAACGATTTTATAATGTCAGTGACCGCTAAAGAGGACAGAATCGGTGAACTCGTTGGTATCCTCAGTACGAGATATTACCAGTGAGTTTTTTTCGTCTCGATTTTATCTCGTCCTTCTCTCTTTTTTTTTCAAAATATCGACAGAGAAAATTTCGTTTTTACAGATTGAGAGGAGCCGATCTTCAAGTCACGGTTGACACGAAATTCAAATGTATGATCGGTAACAAAAAAAAGAATTTGAAAATCGAAGTTTCGCCGGATGTCAACGAACCGAGTTTCCGACAACCGGATAGCACAACGATCATTTTCGCGATTCCACCGTCCCTCGGGATCATCAATCACGACTCTCGAGCTAGATAAAAATATCCGATCGGCTCATCGGCCTTTTCGTTTCACGAACGAATTTCACATTGTAAATACACCGGATTAATCGAAACTCTTAAGGGCATGACGAACGTCGACATAACCTCACAAATTTTCAAAATCCGTTTTCTCGGCGTTGGTAAAATTTACGGCGAAAAATCGAGCATCAGTTTTTGTAGAATTCATAGAGGCAGAAATAGATCCTTGAATTTTACGATAAAAATGTTTCGTCCTTGAGAAATAGCGATTTTTAAATTTCGGCTATTTTTAAATCGTTGTTTTCTCAAGGACGGAATATTTATATCGTAAAATTCAAACATCTATTTCTGGGTCTATGAATTCTAGAAATATTGATGCTCGATTTTTTGCTGTAAAGTTAATCGACGCTGAGGAAATGAATTTTGAAAATTTGTGAGGTTATGTTCGTTTTGCCCTTAAGGGTAAAGAGCGGAGGTCGAACAAAGCCCTTAATGGGCGTATTATATAATGTAAACATTTGTTAGCTTATTTATGAGGACTCTGTACAATAGCTTTTCGTTGCTGAGATCAACGCAAAAAACGAAAACACTTATTTTCGATCTTTTTTTTATCGACAAGAAAATGCATAAGAATTGTAGGTTAGAGGCGGAAAAACGACGATGTGATAAATGACGTTTAGCTTTTTTTGATAATTTGGTACTTTAGTGGATGTTTCGAAAAATAAGACCGGTTTTTTTGTTCCGGATAAATAACTTTATTTTGTTATTAATAATTATATTATTGATGCGGAAGAAGAATTCCATCAATTTTGAATTCGTTGGGTCAGTTATGGTACCAAAACAAACCCAAACAAACCCAAACAAATAATATGTGTTCAAATTTTGCGATGCCTCGATACCACGAAACTAAGTAGTTTTCTTTAAGGCAAACGGTATTTGAATATTTTCAAAATATTCAAAATTTCTTAAATTTGAAAAATATTCAAAATTTTCAAAATATTCGAAATTTTCAAAATATTCAAAATTTTCAAAATATTCAAAATTTTCAAAATATTCAAAATTTTCAAAATATTCAAAATTTTCAAAATTTCCAATATATTCAAAATTTTCAAAATATTCAAAATTTTCAAAATTTTCAAAATATTCAAAATTTTCAATGTATTAAAAATTTTCAAAATTTTCAAAATTGGAAAACATGGTAATAAAAAATTCAAAATTGATAGGAACCTTCTTCAACATCCATAATATCTTTGTCTATAACAAAAAAAAGCTATTTTTATCGGCAATAAAAAATCGAAGACCATTTTTCGATAAATCCCTTAAAACATAGAATCACCGATTTTTCTTTTTTCTCGTTAAAGCATTCAAGTCGATTTACAAAAATCATATTCTGATCGAAAAAATCAAGTTTCTCTCGATCGAATTCGTCCGCTGGAAAATGATGTCTCATTCCCTTCCAGAATAGCGCCAGTTACGCGACAAGTTGTCTCGTTATATCGTCTCACAGAAATTGCAATTGTATCCAGCGTGCCTTCAAACCCAAGACGTACGAATTATATATTTTTCCAAATATTTTCATACGTTTGAGATGAGAAGAAAATGAAAACGTACTTAAGGATCATAATGAATTTATCTTGATTCCTAAATTCGTCAGGAATCCGGTTTCCCCAAATTTTCGAAAAGAAAATCACGAAAATCGAGCGAAGAAAATTATGAAAAAGAAATGCGAATCTATCGTGAATTATGTGCCTATGCGAGCACGTGGAGCTTTTGATCGAGCAAAGCTCAAAAAAAAAGCTCTTCGTAATTACTAAAGGCTCATTAAAGGGGAATCCTGATTATTGTGAATTGGCCCGCATATGTGAGGCTTATAAAGTTTATACATAAACAAAAAAGAAATAATTAATTATCGTTATATATTTTTATATAAGCTCCATATTTTTTATATAAAATATATCGCTGGTAACGTTGCTAGAAAAAAAAAAGTGACTAATTGAATATTCGCTTCGATAATGCTGACCTCACCAACGCGAGAAAAAGCACAACCGGAAGTGACAAAAAAAAAAAAAATAGAATAAAGTGCCATTGAGTTACGAGATGAACGACCGGAAATGCTTTTTTTTCAACGTAAACACACACACACAAATCGCGCCTCTTTTTCTTTTTATATATTGAAATTGTTTTATTATTATTTGTAATTATAATGATTATTATTGTTAAAGTGTGTAAATGCAAAACACGCGCAGGTTTTTAAATACAAAACGGTTGTTAAACCGAGTTGGAAGTTGGCGATCCCTCCAGGCGTTTGTACATGTAAATGTAACCCAATTCCTTTGGTGGATTCTCCGACAGGGCGACCTGGGGATAAAACGATTTTCGTCAGCTGACAATTATCCGAAATTTTTGCAATCGCCAGGATATCAATTTTTTTAAATAATCTTGAAGGTCAAACGCGATTTCTCGAGAAACACTTTTGCGAAAATTAAAAGCAACTTTCCATTTATGAAATTTACAGAAATTGGTGCTCGAATTTTCGATGAAAACTTAATAACCGAAAAGACCGGATATCGAAAATTTGTGAGGTTATGTCGATCTTTCAAACATCCTTAAGATAGAAAAAACCATTTACAAATTTGACGCAAATTTTTTTGGCAATTTGCATTTCAAAAAAATGTATATATTTTTTTCGAACTTAAAAAAATAATAAAAAACCCATAATTTTCGATTTTGTAAATGGTCTTCCTGTTTTAAACGGCATAAATCAGGAAACGGTAGGAATTTGGATCAACGAACTTTTTCATCGTTGTATATGACCCATCGATTCTCCTTCAACAAATGGCACACGTAATGGCCAACCGTAGTGGAAGTTCCCATGTGTGATATGAATCCGACCAATTTGTAATCTGAAACGAAGAGTGTTGTTCTTTGAATAGTCGGAATAGGCAAACTTGCATTGGGGGATCATCGAACTGATCGACTCACGGCCATTTCCGTCTCTGAAGGACGAAGGGGGCGGCCGAGACGCCGAATCCTCCTCCATCGGGGCCGCGTCGTCCTGGTGACTGAAAATCCAGTCGACTGCTCTCTCGACGTTGTTCTCCGTCGCTTGCAGCGCCCTCGTCGCTTGGACACTCGTGAAACCCAGGCTTAAGAGGTATTCGAGGCTCTCAGGGGCAGGCACGAATTTACCACTCTTATCTGTCGTCAAAAGGAACATTTATTTTTCGATATTTTTCGCGGCAGTTCGAAAGTTCGAAAATTTGATGAAATACAAAAATTTTTCGAGTATCGTCGTTATTGGAGGTGGCGTTGATTTCAGACCGAAGAAACGAATTGTGTTTGTTTGGGTTTGGGTTTTATTGGATTTGTTTGGGTTTGTGATTGATTGGGTTTGTTTGGGAGATCTTACGATGCAAAAATTAAAGTTCAAAAATTCGGCAGAAAAACGAGGTTTTTCGAGTACCGTCGTTATTGGGTTTGGCGTCGATTTCAGACGGAAGAAACGAATTGTGTTTGGGTTTGTGTTTCAGTGGATTTGTTTGGGTTTGTTTGTGTTTGTGATTGATTAGGGGTGTTTGGGTTTGTTTGGAAGATCTTACGATACAAAAATTAAAGTTCAAAAATTCGACGGAAAAACGAAATTTTTCGAGTACCGTCGATCTCGGCTTTGTTTGGGTTTGTTTGGGAGATCTTACGATACAAAAATAAAAGTTCAAAAATTCGGCTAAAAACCGAAATTTTTCTCGTACCGTCGTTACTTGGTTTAGCGTCGATTCCAGGCGGCACAAACGGATTGGCAAAGTCCGAGTCGCAGATGTGTTCGAGAGCCCAATTGAGGGCAGCACCGAGGCTTCGATTTCCGGTCGAGTATAGAGCCCGTTTGCACGCCTCGAGGGGAAATCCCATTTTCTCGAGTTCCCCGAGTATTTCCTCGTCGTAGACGGGCGGCGGTGGTTCCGATTCCGGCAACAATTCCTCGTGGGATTGCAAACCGTGTCCCCTGAGCCAATTGAGATCGAGAATGTCGGGCATCTCGATAGCCACGTCCAATTTTACGCTCGTCCAATCCTCGCGCATCGTGAACTTCTTCAAGTGGATCAGTAGGTAATCCGGAAACGTGGCCAACCTCGTAATCCTGCGAGCAACGATCATGTCTCAATTTTTTTCACCCCCCCACCCCCTCCCCCTCCGCGCTATTTTTAAAACTTTTTAAAACTCGATTATAGCTTCCTATTTTCACGGGAAAATCAATCTTGTTAATCGTACTTCGTCGCGACCGTTTTTTCGTTGAGGGCGGTACTGTAGAATTGCTCGACGGTCTCGGAACGCGCGAAAGCTGAGAGGCACCAATGAAGCTTTATGTGCGGCCTCACCGTCGCCACCGACTCGGCCCTCTGTCCTTTCGCTTCCGCTTCCTTCTTTTCCGCCACGAACGCTGCTAATTCGTCCTGCGTCAAAATTTCACTTTATCAATTCGTTTATTTTTCAAAGCTTCAAGAACCTTAAGCTGCGATCTCTCTTTTTTTCTCTTATACTTCCTTTTTTTTTTCAAAATTTTGGGAAACTTTCCCAAATTTACGTTAGTTAAATTTTCTTTTGCGAAAATTGAGCACGAGGCTCGGGGAAAATCGAGGACGCAGAGTTTTATATTGAAAAATATTCTTCGAGAAATCCCGACTCGAAAATGTATAATATTTTTAATTGTCAATTATTATTAATTAGGAGAAGTATTATTAATTCAATAATTATTATTGTAAATAATTATAAAATACATAATTAATAACGGTTAATAATTAATCAATATTTAATTGATGATTAATATTTACAATATTTTTAATATGTATTTCAAAATAGTACTTTTCGAAAGACCTTTTTGAAAGATCGCCAGAGCTGCTGATTATCGCGATCGGATAATCAACAATCGTCCCTAATTATTTATCTATAAAACAATTATTTCTTGCATAAGCAGATGAGAAGATAAACGATAATTACCATGTTCGTAGCTGCGTCGAGTGGTATCGGAAGTGGCAAGAGGTATTCCGGTCGATACGAGTATTTCACTTTTTTCGAGCCACGACATTCGTAACGTTCCTCGACTTTGAATTTGAAACACTCAGCCGGACTCGTCCGATTGACGTTGTGTCGCTACGTGTGCATTTTCATTGTCAGTTGTGAGAATTTTTTTTTTTTTTCGTTTTTCTGTAAAAAACGCGTAAATGAATAAATAAATTACGTCTATGATGTTGATGAGGTGAAGGAAGAATTCTGGAGCGTCCTGCTGTCGATTCGAGGCAAAAGTTGGATTGCCTCGGCCAATGAGAATTTTGAACATTCGGGGAGGGATCCCTTGACGAGTCTCGTCCTCGGATGTAGGCGCGGTGGAGTATTTTCCCGAAACCAAACCGACTCCAAGTTTAGACCTTAGTAGGAAAATGCGAAGTCGTTTCGTGCATTTAAACGGATAGAAATTGAGGATTATGAGTCTCCGAAGATCGTTACTCACATCTGTACGTTAAAATCGTTCGCGGGGTCGGTCGTATTGTTCCGGAAGATTTCCGGTGCCCCGTCGACGTATCTGCGTATCGGAAAAATAATCATTGCCGAAAATCCAATATTTAATAAAAATCGAAAACCCTGATAAAAAAATGAAGTTCCTGGAATTTCTGATACCCTTGTCGAAATATATACAACAGAAAGATCGGATTGTCGCAAACCTTTCGATGAAATCCGGAATAACGAATATCGTTTGCATAACGCTATTGAGGTAGCAAGAATTGCCAAGATTCGTAAGACCGGTGTATCCAGGTCCGTAGACAGGAGTGAGTTTGCTAGCGGCTTCCTGAACCGCGACCCACTCTCCGAATTTTTGATTAAGATCGAGTTCCAGCTCGATCATGGACTGATCAGTTTTTTCCATCTGAGCTATGTTGATTCCCCAGTGCGCCAAGTGAACGATAAGGTTAGGATCTTCGACCATGTCGTCCTCGTCGTACGAAAATACATCGCCTTTTCCCTCCTTGGTAATAGTGCCCAACTTTACGGCGAGAGGATGTCCCGTCGTGCGATAGTGTTCCACCGCGTGATCGTTCCCACCCGTTCCGTCGTAGAATTTTCTTCCGCAGAGAATCGTACCGTCCGTCAAATTCAGCCAGAGATTTTGCGTCAAGTCGCACTTGTCACACTTCCAACCGCTCGGAGGTATTTTCCTGCCGTTTTCCAGCTGGAGAAGATTCGCCGCGTGTCTGTAGAAAGAGATCGATAACAATTGGAACGATCGAAGAGTCGGTTCGTCGATGATTATTCCGAGTGGAAGCGAATACTCGCTTGGTAACGATCTTCGCTTCGCCGTCCCAGGTCCCCGCCAAACCCTCCATTTCCGCGACTTTGACGGCTGACTCGGCTTCGAGTACGGAAGCGACACTGGCCTTGACCTACGGGAAAACGTAGCGCGTTACGCGAGATCTCGACATTCGACGATAAGTTCCGTCGCTCTAAGTCGCGATCACCTGCTCCGGCAGATCGTCTTTTGGATAAGGAACTGAATCGAAACTCGGCAAAACTACGATTTTGTAGGTTTCGTCGAAAGTCCATTTCGGCTGATCGGGAGCAAAACCGCCGGGCGTTCCTATCGCCAGTTTGGTGATTTTCTTGGCAGGTCCGTCGCCGCGTTCCGATTTTATCTGTTAGCGAAAAGTAGGGTTAGAGCGACGTCGGCGTGAGAGGTTAAGAGCAACTGACCTCTCGCTTGTCTTTCTTGACGTGGAGAAAAACGGGATGCTTCGTCGATTGGTAGTAAGGCTCGACATGGTCCTGACCTAATCCGAGGAAACTGGTCAGGCTGATGTAGAGGCCAGTGGAGGTTTCCTTAATGAGGAAAATAATAAACGACAGAGATTAAGGAGAGTTAGAGGTTATGAGCGGAGTTTAAAGATTCAAACGCCTAACCGGAGTGTCAAATGAGTAAACACACTCGTCCTTGTAAACTTTGTCGGTTCTCTGGGCAATCTTCACTGAGCTGAGGTGCTTGAGTAATTCCTCCATTTCTTTTGCGTCTCGGAGATGGATTAATCTCGCGATTATCGGGCTTTCTTCGATCCGGTATTTTTCTTCTCCGTGTGACAGCGACTTGGAAATTTAGACAATCATCGTCGACGTAACCTTGCTTGTGTGTCCGTTTGTACTACCTCTTTTTTTCACTGAAAACGCGATTTTAGCGGTGCGAGCACATCGGCGAACGCTCGTAGTTGCGGCACTCGCCGTATCTGTGGCGCTACTATCGCGTTACTCCCGTGCATTAAAGTATATCGCATTGAGGGAATGAAAAAAATAATTACTACTTCGTACTCGTGCTAATTTTTATATTCTGTACATCGAGATGTTTCATTTCTCATTTCATACATTAGAATTGTATCCAACGTTCTTTAAAACCGTAGAATTATTGTGCCTAAATTTATTATAACGATGCTCCATCAGACCGAATATAACACTATATGATTTCATTCGTCGCCTCGCCACGAGACGGCGTATGGATACTGTTTAGCGGTAAAGTCTGAAAATAGTATACCAGAATTTACCGAATCTTCGATATTTGAGTCATCAAGTACGTGTAATGTATTTTCGATGCAGGTCCCACAAAATTCCCAAATTCCTACACTCCGTTCATCCTAGAAAGATGTTCCAGGCCAACATAACCTTATAAAGCTTCGAACCTACTTTGTTAACGGATTTTGCAGAATTCGTTAGCCCACTTTCCGAGCGATTTTCCCTCGCCCTGAACATCTCTCGTTCCCGAGAATAAAATGTCTTAAAAGCTTTACGCAGATTTCTATCGCGTCAGCGTTAATAGAATGAGAATTTGCCATTCGTTTCTTACATCGCCAAGCTAGTTACGCTATTACTGAAAATAATTTCAGTAGCATCCGCGCTATATCACTTTACTGATATCTTCGTTTCGTATCCGTGTTTTTTTTTCCAAGTCCGCTGGAGTTCTGGAGATTCCAGTGTGTCCGTAACGCGACCGGATCACCTGCGGTTGATCTTCTTCAGGTCGAGTAATATCCCGTCCGCGGCGGCTGTAAAAGTTGATCTCGCGTCCAGACTGGTTTTGTTCTCCGGCCGTTGGGTCATTTCGTAATTCATCAGGACCATCGCTATGACGACTTTGGTGTGCAGTTGGCCAGCTTTCATGCCTGTCGCGAAACGAAGAAATTCGGTAATCGAGAGTACGCGCAACAACGTTTTCCGATTCCGTTTCGTTTTCCGAGTGAAAACGCTCTTACTCACCTACGCACATCCTAGGTCCGATGCCGAAAGGAATGTACGCATCGGTGAGCTTCATTCCATCGGCGAATCTGTCAGGATTGTACTTGGACGGCTCGTCGAAGAATCTTGGGTCCTCGTGCATGCCGTACAGCGAAATGTAAATCGGCGTGCCTTTTTCCAGCACCACATCAGTGCCGGGAATCTGCGCGATCGAAATCATCGTTTTATTTACAGAATTGTCGATTGGCAGTTTAAAAATGTTTTTCTTCCGATAGTTATAATCTCCCAGGGAAGAGATTTGAAGAAACGGCAGAGTCGCACCGTGTACTCTTCACGAGTATATCTGTCGACGGTAGAGACTGGAGGATGCAAGCGAATTCCCTCGGCCACAGCCTGATCGAGGTACTTCATGTCGTTGAACGCTTCGTAAGTCCAGCCGTGTTTCTCGATCGCCCTCTCTACATCTTCCCTCGCTCTAGTCTGATATTCCGGATGATTGGCAAGCTCCATAAGCGTAAAACTCACCGCTGTCGAACTTGATTCAAAGCCGGAGAAGAAAGTGCCGGACTGGTACAGGAGATTTTCACCCTCGAATTCTACAATTGAATTGATTTTTCGATTTTTCATTTCAATTCCGTTTTCTTCCCGGTAGGACGACAGTCCTATCCTGTTTTTTTTACGTATTTAATAAACCGAAATCTCATTTTTTATAAGAATCTTAGAGATTTTTCTGTTATATATATATATATCGTTTCGAAATAAACGTTAGCTTTTTTGACCTAGCGAAGCAAAATTGCCTCGAGAAATTCTTATTTCAAATATTAATTACTCGGAAATTAGATCCATAAGGGACACTAAAATTTCACAGAATAACTAAGTATACTAAAATTCATAATATTTTTAAAAATTATCTAAATCTTATGGATTGACCGACCTTGAAAGGTCTACCTTAATTTCGATGCTTTCAAAAGCACGTTTCGTAATTTACAGCTCAGAATCAATGAAAAAGGGATATTAAAATCGGCTCACTATAAACGTTGTTTTGCTCTCCGTTCTTCAATTGGACCAGCGAATCGATGAAGTCTCCTCTCTTTTTACCGGATTCTTCCCGAGTGTGGACCGCGTTCCAGAAGACTTTTCGCACGAATTTCGAATTGAAGAGCATCGGGGATCCTATCAGTTCCACCAGTTCCGGCATGAAGAAAACCGTAACCAGTGCGACCATTCGCTTGAAGCCGTGAAAGAATTCGCTAACTGAATTCAGAAAATCGTCAACGTATCGTCAATATTTGATATCAGGTTATTTATTATTTTTCATATTTGCGATTATTGTTTGGGTTTGTTTAAGCCAAACCCAAACAAACTTCACTCTGATTCGGGCCAAATATCATTTGGTCAAAATTACTCAGCGTTTTTCGTTAGATGAATAAGCAGAAATACTTCCTGAGCCCCGATATCATC